>NDXB01007774.1:107217-117842 GCA_002631895.1 Agapornis roseicollis | reverse complement strand
GCTTTTTTTTTTTTTTTTTTTTTTTTTTTTTTTTTTTTTTTTTTTTTTTCCCAGCAAATGGTATTATTTTTGGTGATTCATTTTAAATCTCAGCTACTTTCTGCAGTGCTGCTGCGTTACCCTTGAGCTTTTGAGTGGTTTACTATTCCTGCAGAAAGCCAGAGCTTTGCATTTTTTAGCTTATTGAATTGCATTCTATTTTTCCAGACTATTTCTCCAATTTATCAACACTGTTGTAGTTCTAATTCTGTCTTGTCATACATATATCACCCAGCTGGTGATCTCGGTAAACTTAATATATTGTGTTCTCCATCCTGTCTTGAAAATCACAAAGGGAAGTATTATGTAGTGTTAAGGATTATTCCTGTGAACTTCCAGTCAATCCATCCTTCTAATTTAATCAGGAATTAGTGACACCTATTCTTTGAATAAATGTCTCTCCAATGAATAATGCAGTCACATAATAATTCTTTTATCTAGTCCATGTTTCCTAAGTTGCACATGAGTGTCCAGATGTGTACTGAAGTCAAGATAAATGATATCTACCAATTTTCTTCCTATCTACGTAGCTGAAAATGCATGTGACTAAAATTCAATTCTGAGATAGCCTGTAGGATGGCAAGAAATAGGTAGCATAGCAAGGATCTCTGTTGTCAAGTTCATGGTGCACTCCACTGTAAACACACTTTCACAATAATTGCAGACAGTGAGGTATATTGCTTTTCCTCATTAACAAACACACCTGTGGGTTGTTGAACAAGAGGATGTGCCTTCTTAGCACTTTTTGGGTTGAAAAAATCTTAGAAGATCTCACATTGGTCTGGAAGACTCTTGGAAAACCATTACCTAAACAAAATAGTGAACCTACTACTAGCTTAATACAATATACTCCTCATACAGTTTAGCTTTATGTAAGTGGTGCTAGGTGCCAAAAGCATGAGCTAAGAAGAATTGCCTGGGAAATAAACTCTTTATGATGCTTACCTCAAAGCAGATTAGTGTCCATGACAGTAAAGGTTCCTCTGAATGTTAGGTACAGGACTGTAGGGGATGTGAAATACTTTTGCTCATCAACATATTGAGACTTCATATAACAGGAAATCTAAAGGACTGTAAATTTTGTTGAAGTGTATCACTTTGCAAATGATCAAGCAAAAAATCAATAGCTGGTTGCAAGCTCATCAACGGAAACTTCTGTGGTGAGAAAAGAATGGTATTTTACAATTTTACATTTCATTCAGACAGGTGAATGTTCAAATGGCTGAAATATCAGATTGGAATTTCAACCCAAAGCTTTTCTAAACCTCTTGAAAAATGAACAGAAATTTTAATGAGTAAAAGCTTTTAATGGGTTTTTTTGGACAAGTATTTTTCCAACTTGGTAAAAAAAAAGAGAAAGGACTTTAGTACATTTGATACCTATCTTCACAGCTGCTGGTGGTGAAACAAAAATGTTCTTTAAACCGTTTCAGAACCTTGAAGAAGTTTGATTTCAGTGTAAAGTCCAAAATCACAAAGGTTAAACAGGAGAGTGTGTGAAAGTCCCATTTAATGACAATGGCACAAAGTGCCACTGTCACACTCAGTGATGCAAAACTGTAATTAGGTGAACTTTATTTCTTTCCCTACAAGTAAAACAAATAAATCTCTTGAGGGAGGACTGAGAGGGCAAAGAAATGAACCATCTGTTTGGGAAAGGTAAACCAGCACTCATTGCTGAACAAGTACAGTAGGAGGATACCTTGCCAGTAGGTAATGACCTCCCCTGTTTAGCAGTGGCTACAGTGGAGAGCTCTAAGTTTTCCCTCTGTTGCCTGTCATTTGTTGGAGCAGCTATGCTCCAAAAACCCACCAGCTTTGACCACAGCCCCTGTACTTTAATTTGAAGTTGGGTCCTCCAGGTTCTTAAAAATGTTTTAGAGTCTTTCAGGAAACCTGTGTATGTTAAATGATTTATGGTGATCTCTTTCTCATACCCCAGCAACAACAAACTGACATAAAGATGAGATGAATCTGCCTTTTTAGGAGATGTCTTAAAAGGAGTGCGTGTTGTACCCCTGTCCTTGACAAAGTGTCTACAGCTCTGGTGGTGGGTCAACTGTTTTTTACTCTCCACAGTCTCTTGGCCACTTCAGCTTGAGTTATCACAAGTTCCCAGAGCCACTTCTGTGTCACTTCATCTCTGTTCACCATTTGCAGGGATTCTGATATACTCCTAATCTCAGCAAGGTCTGGCCAGTGTTTCCCACCATTAACAGAGACAGAGAACTAAGCCTGTTTCAATAGCTATCCTCACAGCTGGATAAAAACCCTTTCCACACACATCTTTCCACATGCACAGATTATCATGTTCCTTCTGATTAAGGAAGCTTCTTCATCTGAGGTATGTGTAATATTTTTCACTTCATTTGTTATCAAGGAGGGACAATATAATGTAATTAAGTCAAAGTTCTGGGTCATGAAACATGAAGGAAAGAAAAATTGTCTCTGCACACCTTGACGTATAACTACTCCACGTGAATAGTGAGAAATAGAAATATAGAAATATATTAAAGATATTTGCAGTCATCTGCAACATTGCATCTGTATAGGAGATATAAATCAGCCCACATTTCAGAAAAGCTTACTACTTTCTCTTATGTTTGATACTTGACACCTTTAACTTGCTCAGTACTTGTGATTAAAACTTTTATCTTCAATTCTTTCCTAAATTGTTTCCCACTCCGAAACGAAAACAGTGCCACAAGTCATAAGATTTAGAATTTGTCCATCATTTTTTATCAACACATTTTTGGATCATATTTCAATTTTTAATTTTTTATTTTTTTTTTTTTTCATGGGAAATACCTGTTGCCCACAGATATTTCACAGAGGAGCACAGAGCTTGGAATTGAAAATGTTTTGTTTTAGGGGAACTACTGTATTGTCACAGGTTTTCCTCATACACCCCCTTGTTTTCTAGAAGCCAGGAAGTTTAGCTAAACACAAGGCTCCCTGTGCAGCAGTTGCTGTCTTTGAAGGTACAACCCATGCCTCCACAGCTGAGAGTTCTGCCGTACCCTCTGGGACACTGAAGGATGATTCCATGAGAGCCCTGTAAGGGAGGCAGAAGGGGTGAGTGAAGCAAGCTAGTTACAGTAAAAAACCAATACTGCACTGCAGTGTCACAGTCAAATATTCAGCTTTTATTATTATTATTGTTGTTGTTGTTGGTTTACAGCCAAATATCTTATTTTTCCAAAGAAAATGTCAACAGTAATACTGATGTAGAAAGCACCCTCCACTTTCTGTTGTGACCAATGGTAATTATGACAGTCACCGACATACCATAGAGTCCCTAAAGGAAGGAAATGGTGTCGCTCTTCCTCATTCTTAAGTTATTTTAGATAAATTATTATATACCTCTACAGGTAATAATAGCAGAGTAGAAGTTATACTAGCTGAAAGTAGGTTCATGTGCCACCGCCAATGCTGTTCTACCTTTTGTTGGTGGTAAAGGCATCTGTAATGTTTTCTTATGACACTGTATAAGAGAGAATATGTGACAGTCAACAATAAGACTGTCATTGCTGGTTATTGTGCCACAAGTGTGGCATCTCTGAATATCCTCTATTTTCCCTCCTCCCCAGGGTAATACAGCTGAAAACAACTTTTCATATATCAGCTGTTGACTCCTGTGGGAACATGGCAAGCACTGATAGATATTAGCATTCAGTGTGCTGAGCTGAGAAGTGAATTTATGCTTGTGGATTTATACTGTGAAGATTCAAAGAAGTGAGACATTACTCACTCTTAGTTTGGGCTGGTAATATTAGACTATTATTCAAAAAAAGGCAAAAGCATATGTCTAAGCTGGTGTGTCATGACATATATGAAGGCGTGGAATGTGTTTCAGAGTGCTTGTTATTTTTCCTTCTAGCCAGTCTCAAAGTCTTTGTACTTTATTCTAAGAGTCACAATCAAACTTTACTCCTCTCGATTCGTTCCCAAATAATTCTTTTCTGCAGAAATACAAGATACATTTTTTTCAGTTTTGTTTTGGGCTGACAAGTTTCTTTAGCTCTTGACAACTGATGTCACATATGACAACAACAAATTTCTAAAACAGTTCTCCAATGCTCAAAGTTTCGCTGACCAGCCCTTGAGCAATGCAGGAGAAGAATCAAGAATACAAAGTGTTTTGGCGACAGCAGAAACCCTGGGTCTATTTCCTCCTAAGCCTGGTTTACAAAACCTTTGTGGGGTTTGCAACAGCCCATGAGGTATCAGGACAGAGTCTCTCCAGACCTTAATTTACACAGGACATCCAGTCTATATAGACCATAGAAAGAGGTATCACAGAAAGGGAGACTTTGACAACAGTGACCCTTTGGAGGAACAAAAAGAAAGAAGAATTCTGGCTATAGTGTGGGGAATCCTACTGAGAGGATATACTGAAAATAATTAAGTCCTCTAGAGCTCAGAGTTCTTTTCATACATATTTAAAGTGTTATTTATAGCTCCATCCTCTTGTCTGTTGTATTTAATTGCACTGGATCTTTCAGCTGGCACTGTTTGCTGTCTTGCTTAGGATTATAACAGAAGCCTGGAAGAGAAATGCATGCCAGTAAGTGTGCATGCCCTTACTGGCGGCATATTCAGGTTTCCTTAGGATCAAGTCATTCCACAAACTTTAGTTGCTTCTACTTCAGGCAAAGTTTAAAGAGACCTGACATCTCACTAGAAAAGGTTCTAAAGTAGAATCAAATGACATTGCCAGAAATGTTGTTGAAAGTAGAAAATTAAAGATCATGCTCTGAGGTATATATTCTTTGTTAAAGTTGCAGAATATATGAAGTGAGGTCTTTTATTTGGGTGAAAAAGGCTGTAGACTTTTCAGTTAAAAATTCAGCATATCTTACCTTCTCAGCCTGCAGCCTCTTGAGAATTCTGGGTATTGTAGTGTAAAGGGCCAGTGCCTGGAATAATTTTAGATTTCCTCACAGACAATGCTGGAAACATTAGTGACCAAAAAACTCCAATATGAAGAGGCTGAAAGAGAAGGTGCATCCTATTGGCTATTATGGAAAACTGCTGGCTTATGCAGACAAAAGAAGTACAAGAAACCAGGTAGAATACCACAGGTATGAAACCCCATTCAGTTTTCTTTTTGATGGGTAAACAAGGATTCATGTTTGCAGTCACTTTTAAATAATCACCAATATAGATAAATAATAAGTGAAGTTTTAAAGAAAAGTACAGTTAAGAAAGGCACCTTTTCCTGATATCTGTTACTTCCCCCATTAAAGAGACATTTAGAGATTTGAATGTTTTCTATAGTGCCCTTTAGAAGAGGCAAGACAGACACTACTATGTTATTTCAGTTAAAATCCTCTGCTTCTCAGGTAACTTCAGATTGCTCATAAACGTAAATCACAGCGGTTTGTGACAAAGATGCCATTACCAACTGTTACTGTAAGTTTTGTTTCATGATGGGTCAGTGCCCTCAGATTTATTGTTTTTAAGTGCCGATGAAATATTTTAAGGAATGGTGGCTCTGTCATTCTATATTAAATATCTGCAACAAGTTTAGCAGCTGAAAGTCATGGGATTATCCAGCTTTACGAACCCTGCTGAGTAAGCTGAACTAGAAGAGAGCTTTGTTTCTGATGGAAAAGGTGCCACCATGGCCCGGAAAATCAAACACATTAGGATTTACGTTCCTGCCTCTAAGCTAAACGGTCACTTGCTGCACTACATAAACAGCAAGGAAAATACTCTTTTGGCAGATGCCCTGGCCTGCATGAGTGGAAGCCTATATAAAAGCTTCTGAGAAAGGCCCGATTAAAGCTGATCACAGAGAAATTTTCCCTTGGAGACTGTTGGTGTCAGCAGTTTTGGATAATCTCTGTCATATTAGTGGCATTTGTATTGTATTAGTGATTTACATAGTATAATACAACATTAAAAATGCTAGCACAATGTGATTGGCTAATGTTTTACATCTGATATCTCTATCTCACAACAGACTTTTAAAAAACATTATTAGAAATGGTCCATATTCAAAAATGTTTTTGTAAAAATAAAGCAGGAGTAAAAAACCTTGGGAGCTTTAAAAAGAGCACCAAAGCCAAGGAAACCTCAGATCTATTTAGAAGAAAAACAAAGGAAACTTCTTCCATAGCTGAGCAGTACATAGGAGCACAAGCTTTTGTCAAATTTTCTGCTGATTTCTCTCACTCTTCCCGGAGCTCACAGAAGTGTATGCAATATGACCTGAGCTGTGGAATGGAACATACACTTATTAAATTTGCAGCTGACACAAAGCTAGGAAGGATTGCAAGTAAATTGGAGGGTAGGATTTAAATCCAAAAATCATCTTGACAGATTGGAAGAATGGGCTGAAAAGAACAAGATGAAATTCAATAGAGACAAACGCAACTCTCAGGCAGGAATGATCAGCTACAGGAACTGAAGATAAGGAACAACTGGTGAGGCAGCAGTTCAGCAGCCATACAGTGGGTTCATTGTGAAATGCGAGTGGTGGTCAGGTTTGCCCACCTGGGCATTCCCCAGGTATGCCCCAGATTTGGTTTCAGGCAATGACCTTCTATAAAGCTGCAGACCAGCAACAGAAATATTGCAGAAACATGACAGCAGTCAGAAGTCAAGGAAATGTGACTCTGAGATCAAAGGGGCATAAAGAGGAGGAGACTGAGGGGCATGATAACAGTTTTCAAGTGTGGGAAAGGGTGTTATGAAGGGATGAAGAGGAACATCTGGTGCTTATGGCCATAGAGCATAGGATGAGTAATGACAGTTTTAAATTACAAGCAGAAACATGCAGGTCAGACTGAAAATGTTGGGAATAGAAAACCAATGGAAAATTTTATGGATGGAGGCCATGGGATCTCTAATATTAGAGGTCTTTAAGGGCATCATACTGTTGAAAAACAGCCTGTCCTAGCAGATATCTCTCAGGAATGACTAATCTGGGGAAATGGAGTAAATGTCCTCCTGATGCCCTTCACAGGCATATCCTTTTGTGGGTCTGTGAATTACAAAAAACAATACAATTACTGAATGGATAACACTGCACTCTAAGGGAAGGGCAGTGTGTCTCAGGGTATGGGAAGGCAAATATTTATCAGTGACTTTTCAATGATGAGAATGATTTAGAAGTGCATAATGCCAGAATTTCTGCCATCTTTTCATCACTGGCTCTGCAGTCATTCCCTCCATGAAAATAATCCAGTTGCTTTGTCTCTTGGTATCAACCCTCTATCTGTAACATAGCTATAACTCAGTACTATCAGGAGGCTGTGAGCTAATGAATGCTTATACTGCATACAGAGAATTCTGGATGAAAGGGATATAAAACTGCAGGTAATGATCCCTTATTTATTAGTGCTATGGCTCAATAAAAGCTAGTTGGTTCCTGTTTTCTTAGGTAGCACTGGTTCCCTTACATTAAGCATCTGAATTTTGAAGGAAGTTGCAAACCAAAACCAACCCTTTTTGAACTCTAGAAGGAGATAATGTCATCAGCATTATGATTTCCAGGCAACTGCATGAAACACTTTGTTTGCAAGGATTAGCAGCATGTAGACCAGAGAGCTAGAGATGCTTGACCTCTGTAGTGATGGAGTCATAACTCCTTACTTGTCAGCTGCCCCCTCTCCTGTAACAACCTTCCACCTTCAACAAACATGAACCTTGGTGCACACTTGAACAGCTGTGACCTGTGCTGGAGGTCAGCTTCATTCCCAAAAGCTCCCAACCCATGAGAATTAAATGGTAGTGTGAGCTCATCTTCACCATCCCACAGAGTGGTCTTGTGAGCCCCAACAACACCCCATCATCCTGCTATCCATCAGTCTCTGCACTGCACACCTCATATCGACACTAGTGCTTTGCCACCAGCAAAAGTTGTGTTCAATCCATAGATTCAAGAACAGCCATGACTATGACACAGATAGAACTATTTTTTAATTTAGCTGTCAGTCTTTAGTCTGCAAAAGTACTTGTAATTTGTATCATATATGATGCACAGCTCTTAGCTACTTTTGTGGTATTTATTGCTAGAAAGCCTTGATCTTTAAGGGAAAAAAAGCCAGATAGAAATCTGAGACAGGGCCCACATTAGCACTCATGTGCTTTGGCAGAGAAAGTGATGGTTTGGCCTTCTTAAAGCTGAAATCCAGAGCACTGAGACGAGTTCCTCAGCTCCTTACACAGTGCTTAAAAAAATAAGGTGCATCATAGAAATCTCCAAAACAACCCGCACTTTCTGCAAGGGAAATGCCTAAGGGTGACACACTGAAGAGGGAATTGCCTGAAACTACTCAACAGGAAAACTGTGGGAATAGAGACATCTCCTATATAAAGCCCTTTTCAGGTGCCCGCATCTATTCAGAATTCATCAGAGAAAAGAGCTTGTGACCTTTCCAAAAATAAAATGAATGGAAATGTTTGATGTTTTGTTTGTTTGGTTGGTTGGGTTTGGTTTTGTTTTGTGGATATGAATAGTGATGATATTTCTCTTTTCTTTGGTTTTCTCAGGGCAGTCTGGTGCTGATGTGCAAGAGAAGGCTGTGTGGTGACCTCATAGCAGCCTTCCAGTATCTGATGGGGGCCTATAGGGATGCTGGGGAGGGACTCTTCATTAGGGACTGTAGTGACAGGACAAGGGGTAATGGGTTCAAACTTAAACAGAGGAGGTTTAGATTGGATATGAGGAAGAAATTCTTTCCTGTGAGGGTGGTGAGGCACTGGAATGGGTTGCCTAAGGAAGTTTTAAGTGCTCCATCCCTGGCAGTGTTCAAGGCGATATTGGACGAAGCCTTGGGTTTCCATGGTTTACTGTGGGGTGTCCCACAGGCAGGGGGGTTGGAACTGGATGATTTTAAGGTCTTTTCCAACCCTAACTATTTTATGATTCTATGATTCTATGTAGTGATACTAAGGTTGCACTGCGTGGTCTCCTCTCCCATCATGCAACACATCATAACTATTCACAACCCCTCTTACACATAAAGTTATTTCTCCGTCCTACTCTGGCAGTCTAAGAGGACCCTCTCTGAGAAGGGAACCTGCCCAATGCTGTCTTGGCTAAACTATACTTCTAGGTTGCTAATACAAATGATACACAATATGGTCAGCCGGGTGAAAGCAGGGTAGCTGCTTTCTAATAGAGGGTGTAGGGCCTGATGTTTCTTCTCCTAGTCAACCTCTCCCATAGCATTATTGCAGATAACATAACTCTTGAACCTATTGAGAGTAGTCAGTAGCATAGATTCTGTGTCCACGTCCACCAATTCCCTAGTGTCAGGTTAAAGATGGGGATAGATGTCTCTGCATTTTTTGCTCAGGTGTGCAGAAAAACATTCAAAACTTATCAAAAAACATGGTGGTTATTTGCAGTGGAATCCAATTTAATGCCTGTAGCCAGAGCTTCAGCGAAGGAATACACAAATCTGGTTTCTGGACCGTGATGAATTTAGTTATGATATTCTATGATTCTGTGATGGATATGCTGTGTCATAGACAGTCATATCTTCTGGACATGAGCTCGAGATCTCTGGATGCCCAGCAGATGGCAAGTGAGTGTTCATGAGTTCTGAGCTCCTTCAGGGATAAGTAGCAACTGAAGGAGGAGTTCAGGTCACAGTTTTCTAACTCAGATACTTTTGTTAGGACAACATCTCATTTCATGCAGCCAAATTGTTATTGAATCTACTCCTAGTCATTTATATTTAATTAGCTTTGCTTGTCATACTGGGAAATCAAGGCAAAAGTAAGCAGCTTTCCCAAGCCGCAGTATTCACACAACCAGATCTCCAAGTCAGTCTGAGCCAAGCAAGAGTCCTAAAATTGGATTTAAGTTTCTCATTTAAGGATTTAGGCCTAAGGAACTTGATGAACAAAGCTCAGACTAGCCAAGAAGCTCCTGACCCCTGGCCCAGCATCCTGCTACCCTGCTGGCACCACTGTTTGCATCCATACAAGGGGGAAATAAAATCACTAATGTGGACTGTTTGTGGGAATTTGAGCTATTAGAGGACTTTCACTAGTTAATTTTCAGGAGCAGGTGTTGAAATTAAAGCAGAAACAAAATCTGCCCCTACACATGTGATTCCCATAAGAAAGCAATTGGTCCCCCACGGTCTTCCTTACATGAATTGCACATGACAATACCAACACACACAAACTAAGTTGATGCTTGGTATGTGCTCTTTCAGGAAATCAATTTTTCATAAGTTATTATAAAGTATTTTATTGAATATAACCTTAAATATCTTCCCTGTAGTGCCCCAGCCCTCTTCACTATCTTTTGCCTGAACACTTTGCTCTTTGCCCATGAATAATGAAACTGAGCAATAACATATAAGCAATGCCTCCCGCTGCAAAGCCCAGAAACTAATCTGATAGGGCTTTGCTCCTTTACTTTTGAAAGTCTGGGCACCCCTGAGGGGAAGAAGGTGATACTTGCCCTTAGTAATCTGGGCAAAAGGCACAGTGGACATTTCATAATGCTCCAGTTGCTCACTTTACTTAACCTTGTAAAAATTTTATAGTAGCCTAATGTGGTTGAAAAAGCTCCAAATTCCCAGATTTATTGTTATTTTTTTTTTTTTTTTTTTTTT
>NDXB01007774.1:88683-106436 GCA_002631895.1 Agapornis roseicollis | reverse complement strand
GGTTTAAAAAACTCCAATTTCCCAAATTTTTTTTTTTTTTTTTTTTTTTTTTTTTTTTTTTTACAGACTGCTATTGTGTTTACTAATAAGGAGATGTCAGCATTTATTTGTGGTACCATAACACTATATGGTACCTTCATGAGCAGTGTAATTCCAATACATTTCACTTCATTTAAAAACTTGTTTCAAAGAGACCTTGGATAAATTTTGCAGAGCTGCAGTTGTGAACACAGAGGTGAATCTACTGACACAGCTTCAGCAGATGCTTTTACTACTGTTCATTAACTTTAGTTCTGCTGCCATCAGAATTATATAAGGAACAAAAAGGAAATTTAAAAAAAAATAAAAATGAGTCATGCAATTTGATTTCTGCTGCATCATTTCCCACTGTCCTCTTTGTACTTCAACAGGCTGGCAATTGAACAGACTATTGGGGTCACGGTACAGAAACAAATGGCAAGGGTTCAAAGTTGAAAATGCAATTATCTTCCCCACTTCCAAATACAATTGCAAGAGTAACATCACTGAGGCTCTAATACAAAACTCCTTCTAAATTCTGGTTTGATTTGGCAAAGAGGTTTTTCCCTCCCTTTTCCTTGTTCCTTCACCCTTCCCACCTTTCTTCCCTTTTTCCCCTATTATTTTCAACTTTGTGGTGAGGTTTAGAAATATTTATTGTAGAAAAGTTGTATATTTCATGTGTTCAGTTTGAAACCAATTAATCCCTCATTTTATGTTCAGGTCACAGAGAGTACCTGAATCTTTAGATACTACATTTCTTTGCTTTTACAGATATTCACTTAATCTAAAGCCACAGTTAAGCTTTCTGTTCTTCTACAGGGTATAAGATCAAACATGGTAAAATCAGCAATTAAGAAAACTGTGGGTTTTTCTTTTCCTTTCTGCTGCAATTTATGAGCTTGGGGAGTGGGGGAAATGGTGAAAAGGGGAAATGAAAGTATAAATCCTTGTTCAACCAATATTAATCTATATGCAACACAGCTACCCAGCAAATGCTTGGTTTTATCTGAATAACAGAATAGGCCATGCACCTATTGGATTGACATAAAAGAATACAAACTGAAGCTTGCAGGTGTTTCAGTTTTCAGGATGATCCAAATAAGGAGATGATACAAGACATAAGATGAAAGGCTTTTTTTTTGGAACTTCTGAGAAAATGCACTTCAGAAAAAAATACTATTCTTGAATTTAAGTGCAATTCTTCATTACTGTCTTTATATTGATGAATTTTTTATTCTTCTCCTCCCCTAATTTATGTTTTCCCATTTGCTTTTGAGTGAATCTGTTTCCAGTGCATTTACATTCCTGCAGCAAATCTCTCAAATATTAATTTGTTATTAAATTGCTTTTTGTAGATCAATCAGGTGCTAATTGCACTTTTGAAAGACCTGATCCAATACTATAACTACACTATCCTATCACCATAACTCCACTGAATTTAGTGGAATATTTCCTAGCTTATTCATGTGAAATTACAAGGACAAGCAGACATGGCTTTTTCGGACCAGGTCCATTAAGGTACTAACAGGTCAGATATTGCATAGCATAAATCCTAGGCATAACATTCATTTTGGAATCCAAGTATTAGAAATAAGCTCTCTACATGAATACACTGCTTGAGAAGAATGAACAAAAAGAAGTTAATGGGTTGGAAGCTGTTTTAATAACACAGAAGTGTCTAAATCTTCACCTTTCTTTTCTGAAACTTAAACTTCTCTTAAATTAGGATGTGGAAACTTGTGTCTTCTCTTGGAAAGAAACCACTTTGAAATAATTTCAAAAGTCTTTAAATGCAGTTATTAGAGGAGGATTCTTTCACAACAGTCCAGTAGCTGAAGTATGAGTCTCATGAAGACCTTGCTTCAGTTCCTTCAGTAGAAAATTAAAATCACAATTCACATACCAGAAAAATCTATGAATCGAAAGAACCCAATTGATTGTTTGTTTTTCAATAAAGAGGATTCAGCGTTTTAAAGAAATTGCTGATGTTATTTCATCATATACTGTAAAATGTGTACATTTAGAACAACGATTCTTAGGAACCTTATTGGCAACAGGAAGAATTCCATAGGAGTTTTGAACACCAAAGGATGTGGATCACATCTCAGGGCATAGACTGACACAGTTGTATAAGATTAGCAGCACCCATTTAAAAATCTGTGCATTTCCAGGTATTGCTATCAGCTGCAAACTCAGTGCTACTGAATTTCGAAACTTTAAGTTCAGTTAAACCATTAGCAATCACCTTGGTTTTAACTGCATTGCTACCTGTGTGGCAGAATAGAGACGTATCAAATAAATCACCATATCTTTCCTTTCAATCATTGCTCTCAGGTTCTTAGGGGACACGCTGATGTAAAACGAACAAGTAAAAGGAAAGAAGGAGAAATAAAAAATTCAGGTCTGTTAACACTCATAAATCCACAGGCTTTTCTACAGATTAAAGGCTCAAGCTAAGGGGATAAAGTTAATCTTACATTTAAGACAAGCCACTTTTCTTTTCCACATTACAGTATTTTTTTTTAGCAACAAACAAACATTTTCTCATTTAATCTTCTAAAAATTTTCTGTGTTGGGTGATCTTTACAGAGCTTTCTCAAAAATCTGTTAAAGCTGCACTTAAACTCCTAGCAGAAGTCTACACTTCTGAATATTCAGAAACACAAAATGGTACAGCAGGTAGAAGACAGCCAGATAGATAAATTAATTATTTAAAAGGAACAAGCATTTACTATTGCCACTCAAACCTCACTAAAGCCAGATGTGAAGTAACTGCAATATAGATTTCACAGTTCATCAAGATTCTGATGGCTGAGCAAAACTTAATAAACAAAGAAAGCTAGTTATAACTTTGAAAACATTTGGTATAAAAATCTTTAATGAATCAAAATATGAATAACTGAGTTAATTTGTGGACATGGAAGATGCTCAGGAGAACATGTAATTTCTTGGCACAGCTTTCCTTTTCCTCATTTCTGTGGCTTTCACAGTTGTCTTACCCATAATGCAATGCACTTGACTCATTATGTTTAAATTTACCTCCCCTAAAATGGTTTTATATTGGATATTAGTTTGGACTGGAGAATGCATATCTAAGTTTTGAACCACCATACAGATCTAATTTTACAATTGAATTGCATTTCCCAAAGGCCTGAGAGTGTTAAATTCTGAGATATTAGTGTTAGCATATCTGCAGCATTTTCACACTAGGGAATTTCAGGAGAAAATTCCCAGCTGTGTTAACATTGGTTCAGTTGTGTCAGCAGGAGCTTGATGATTTGAACATCTTTCCAGTTTTAATGCAGAAATTAACTATGTGAATCAACGTTCGTTCATTTTTTTTCCAGTTCAAAACTTAAGTGTTTTGATGATTAGCAAATATTCAAATGCCCTCTTTAAAACTACCTAAAACTCTCAAATGTGTTCTCAGATAACCCAGACACCTTCATAAGGGAATGCTGCCATTTTCTTATGCTGTACTTCTTATGCTGTACTTCTTATAACTTCACATTTTGCCATTGAGTTCCATATTCCTCTACAATGTATTATGATTTCTTTTTCAAACAAGTGGTTCATCATAAGAGTTCATAGCAACAGAGAATTATCATAGATAAGGCAGATAATGAAAACAGCAGACGTCTGCAATTTCTCAAGCTCTCTAGACTATATCTGGGAGCTGGATGATGTTAAGGCCCTTTACAACACAAACTATTCTATGATATTTGAAGAGCAAGTATTCAGAAGAAGAGGCCTCTGACTTTCTGAAACACCTTCCTCCATAAAAATCAGAACTTATGGAAATACCCTTATTGAAAACAGTATTGATGCCAAATTTTCAGCCATTCCTAGTCTCTACTCTGTATTTTAGCACTGCTGAAATGATGCTATAAAGGGGGTTATCTTTTTCTTACAATTTCCTCACATATCCAAGGCCAGTGATGCACACTTTATCTGAAAAAGATTTACAGTGTTAAATAATACAGGCTCACAGTTGCTTTCTTTTTTTTAACCCAGCTGCACTGCACAGCTTTACAACAAGAAGACAAGAAAGAACAGCCATGTTCTGAAATACTATTTCCCAAACTACATTGAATGAACCAAGTGAAGGAATCAAGAAGGTGATCAAGGAGCTCAGGCACCGGAAGGGGAAAGGCTGTGTTCTGCTGTTGCTCTGCAATCACTCAAAGCCAAGAAGTCCTGACATGTGTCTGGTTTATTTGCTGATGGAAATATCTTAGTTCATCATTGCATAATGTGAACCTTGGCAACACATCTGCTGTTGTGAAAGTCTTATAAAGATACCACTCTGTGCAATGGGAAGGCATGCGGGAGCCTGGGAGGCTGATGTTAGAAAGCCAGAAGCCATTACCTAAAGCTTTCCATATCACTCACAGTCTAATATTTGTCCCCTGGCTGTGAATGTAAACACAGTCCTTGACTGACAACACAGAATGAATCTAAATCAAAACCCCAAGTAACCAAGTAACCAAGTTGTGTCACAGTTCAGGGAAATTCTCAGGAGAGGTCTTTAATTCCCAGACTGTGCTCATTCCCATTGACTGCAATGGAACACCACAATAGGACAGATAATCTTAAATAATATGGTGGGTGCAGATTAATCAAATTACAACCACTTGCTGAGGGACCCTGGCAATATTTTTGCACTGCAGATCTCTGTAAATGATGTCTAGAATCAATCCATTTTTGTTTTCCTTCCATCTATGTTTCTCTTAATGTAGGGAATCATGCATTCAGACCAAAACCTTAGTAGACCTTGCTGTATACCAAATAAGGCAACAAATAATAAATTACTAAAGAAAGCCATGTCTAAGACTCACAAAGTTGCAAATTCTCACTTTTATGACTATCCCATTTCATGGCAGCAGAGTGACATTGGTAGGGTTGTTGTTTTTTTGGGGTCTAATGGGCACATCCAGGCTCCTGCCAAACATGTTGCTTGCCAGATGAGCTGCTGCCAGATTGTAAACTTCAAAGGACTTGTTATCCAGAGGAATAAAAGAACTTGCTCTCAGGCTACATTTTGCAATTTTATTAACAACTTCATTGCTACCTGACAGAGTATCTTCATCAGTCAAAGAGCACCTTGAGTGCTGTCCAAACCTTGGAGATGGATCCAAATGTCTCTGATTACATAAAGTTTCTATTTTGACCTCAGATGTCTCTAGACAACCTCAGCATTCTCTTTTGGATTCAACAGAACACCAGGGTTTCACTTGGAAGACGTCACAATCATGAGCACAGGGAAAAAAACATGATATATTTTGACAAAAAGAAAGGGGAGAAATTCAATTTTCTGTGACTATGTAAATTAGAGTTTAATCAGAGATACAAAATATAATGCAGAAAAGCAATAACTTGTTTGGATGTGGGCCAGCTCAAGAAAGCTTTAAAGAACACTCACCGTACTCAAAGTACACATGCACATTCTCGCCTTTCAAGAAATATGTTCATGATCTAAGACAGTAAAGTACTCAGACAACCATTAGCATTCATTGCATATGAGACTCAAAGAGTCTGTCTGAAAATACAAAGTGCAATACTGCAAAGAATATCCTATAAAATACGGGTAGCATAAAATGCATTACAATTTGGGTCAGCATTAAGTTATTTTCAGAAAAGCAAAAGTTTGAAAACAAACGTTGAATATTTTTATTTTTCATATAGCTCTGCATTTCAGTCCGAAAAAAAAAGTCTATGCTTATTTTGAGCTTTTAAAATTATTCTTAAAAGTGGTTTTGAAAGCGAAAATTCCGAAGTGTGATTTACAAACTGATCTGGCCAAATACATTGATTGTTTTGTAATGTATTTTCTGGTATGTGCCTTTTGGCAAAGCAGACATGAATTTACAGAACAGTTTGGTTTCATCATATCTCCAATTTTCTTTTTCATCCAGAAGCATTGGTGGATATAACAGTATGAAAACTATATCATGAGTCTCACCTCAGATCAGGTTTTTATGAAGTAGGTCTTTAAAATCCTTCATGTTTAGAAGGTATTTGCTGATTTCTTATAAAGGTATCTGCTTTAAGTGATGTTTTTACCTATATCTACCTTCTGATCAACTGTTGCCTAACTCCGTTGATCTTCTCAGGGCTACTCTTTCATAAAGTAAACACTGTTCTTTGGTATATATTATTATTTATATATATAAAGGTTGCATCAACTTCTGTTATTTCAGCAGTCAAAAAATTAGGTGGAAGATATTGCTTTGATACTACTTCCCTGTGGGATCCAGAGTAAATCACCCTGCAATGCTTCTATTCTGCTTATAACATCAGCTCTTTGAAAAGAAATTGTCTTTCACATTGCATTTGTATGTTGCCTCTCAGCTGAGACCTCCAGATGCTACTGTAATATAGAGATTAAATAGCAGTACTATCTGTTAAATAATGAATACTGCAAACATGCCGATGAGACATCCATTTGGGATGAGGAGGCAAAGCAGGAATATTGAATAACTTTCTCAAGGTCATGTGATTAATTATTTCCAGAGAAAGAATGGTGAGTTCAAGAGTCTTGTGTCCAGAATAAGGGTGCACAAGGACTCCCCAAGATCTTGTGGGCTCTCTGCTGGGGTAGTACATTCCTGCTGTGTTTGACCAGTTATCAGGCAAAGCATCTCCAGAGATAGTGGCACCGCTCAGGAAAGGGAAAAGTTGTGGGATCTAACAGTCATTTGAGAAGTGCACAAGGGGCTTGGGGCTCCACCATTTTACTGGTGAAAAACTACACTAGAAATACAGATTATCACAGACTGTATTAATAAATTAATATCAGGGAGCATTCCTAGGCATTGGACATCAGTTGCATGTACCCGTTGAACAGCCCTGCCTGTGTGTCTGACCAGGGCCAACCAGAAGTCTCCCAAAAAGTTCCTGGCCATGATTCATGAGATCAGGAACCATTCCTACTTAACCATTTACCTCCTGGCAAATACCCATTACTAGAGGATAAGGGAGATACATGTAGGAACATATGGCATCTCCTGCCAGAGATCAGTCCTTGATGTGCTTAATCTTCTCATACAGCCACTAGCACTTGCAAAAATACTGAGCTCAGTCCTGCATTTATGACACTTTGAAGGTCAGATTATGTCTGACTGCAAGATCTTGTTTTTAAGTTCATTGTGCTGGTCAGAGGATTGATATTTCATCTTTCTCCCTCTTACCTTTATTGGCCCTTGGAGATGTCTCACAACCAGAAAGAAGCTACTTGCATCTACAGGACAGAACTAGCTACCCTACTAATTATGTGCCACTGTGCACAATGGTAAATTGAGCCAACCTTAAGCTGTACGGTACTTCTCTAAAATAGTCCTTGTGAACGCTCTGACCGCTGTCATCCTCAGGCAGTTGCTTGGCAACATCAGCATCTTTGATATTCACTTGCCAGGCATTAGGTAATAAACTCACCAATGAGGCTACAGCTAGCTAATTTCCTCTGCTGTTTGCAGCAAAGGATAACGTAAATCTGCAGTATCTTAGTGATATGTCTAAACAACTGCCTGAAGACATTCTTTTGTTACAAATTGAATTTGTCTGTTTCAACTGACAGGTCCTTTACCCCTAGTTGTCTGTCTCATGTTTGGGAATAAACAGAGAGATGGAGCACCTGAGGAACTGCTATTTCTATTTGTGCACCAGCATACCAAACAGTTTGCTATCTTTTAATCAGCAACTGAAAGCCTGACATTGTGCAAGATGCAAACTACAGCTGGTGCTTGCTGGACACAGAGAAGCAGTACAAATTGAACTGTGCAGGAGGATGAGTGTCACATTTCCTGACTGGGATGATGATTTTGTTGGCTAAAAAGTTATGATTTGTAAGACACCTCCATCTAATGAGCAAAAGAGAGAGTCTGGGTTAGCATATCTCCCCTTCTTCCTTTCTCATAGAAAGAAATATGCTTTTTCAGAGAAAAGACAGGGTTGAATCAGTAGGCCAGGACCCATCCTTTTTCCACTGGTTTCGGTGAGGTGGTAAAGTGAACTAATTAATAATCCCCTAACTGCCAATAAATTCATTAAAACCACCCAAAGTGCTTTGTGACTTCTCTTGGTAGGTTTGGGCAAAAAGCCTTCATGGTACCATGACTGAGATTTTGTGCTTTATGTCACTATTGGATAATCCAATATATTGGATTCTTCAATCCATTTGAGACAGACACATACAGACACAGAAGGTGCAAACTCTTCCTGCAAGACAGAATAAACAAAGTGAATGAACAATAGAGTGGAAGAAATTAATATTAACCTATTATTAGCTTGTCAAATATAAGCCATCTAGCCTGAGTTACTCTCTGCTTTCCTTCGTCAGTGGAGAAGATGGATGGAGTGCCTTAGAGAGAAGGAGCTTTTCTATCCTTCTTAATCACAAGGAACTCCTAAATGAGGACTTGAGACTAAACACTAAACACTTAAATAGCTAATGTTAGTTGAAGTTGAATCCTGTCCAAGTTTCTGTAGATATTGTACCACTTTGGTTGTGCCAAACTAACTTTTCCTGGGAAAGGTCAGATGGCAAGAGTGTAAAGACTAGCTAGATAGCTGCTACCCATCACAGATTTCACAGTCAGATGAGAAATCTGTTGTCTGTATTTGATTTTATGATTCCACTCTAAACGGACATCTAGGATTTTGGGGGAGAATATGTTTAAATTGGGTCAAATAGATCAAGGCTAACTTCAGAGGCACTGGACTGGATTTCATATGCATGCAGAGGCTTCCTGGCAACCTGGTGGAAGACTTGGCTCTGTTCAGATTCTGGGTCTTATGTATTTAAATAATGCATAAGAACCTAAGGAATGTTGTATTGGATCAGATAAAACATTTATCCCTGTTTCCCTCTCAAGCAGTGGCCAAGCACAGATGCCTTAGCAAAAGATGTAGTAATGTGTTATAATGCTTGACTGATAGAAATTTAAAGACTTGTTAGTTCAGAGGCTTTATCAACATGTTTGTGCATAGGAATCCCTGGTGACCTTTTCTTCCAGAGTAAATTTTTTCATAATAAAACCCTGTAGATTTTGTCAAAAAGCCATCTGAAATTTCTCCATTTTGAAGGCTACCCAGAAGAAGAAGAGAAAGAGTGGCCATGAATAGATTATATAGATTAGAATAGATTGAGAACTCCAATCAGAAACTGTGTCCATGCTGCAGGGTGAAGCAGAGATGAGCTCTACTCTGCTGAGTCTGTGGGTCTTAGCATAGCAGGGGTCTGTCTTATAGTGGGAGTCCACAGGAGATGCCTATTGTTCCCTGTTACATAATTCTAAGAAAATATTTGAGGATGCAGGTATTACTTTCACTAACAACAACAACATATCATTGCAACAGCTGTTTGATATTCAAAATAATCACAAGGAAAATGTACTGCCCAGGATTTCACCAAGTGTGCTTAGCAGTGATTCCCCATCACATAAAGGAGAGTATGAATGCAGGCATAAAAAGCTGTGATAAAAAGAAAGCTAACACCTTCAAATAATGACACTTGGGCATGTGTTGCAAGCACAGCATTTCTCTCCTGACATTCAAGGAGCATATTTCAAGTCTCGAGAAGTGCTGAGCTTGAAAGGTGCACCTCTTTCTGAATGAAGGGTACTTCAGAGCTCCGAGATCTTTGATGCTCTCTCCTTGCAACCCAGAGCAGGAAGAAAGCCTGCCCCTCGCAGCGCAGTGTACATCCAGGGAGATTTGTAAAAGAAACAAGTTTCACAGACAGCCCCTCAGTGGTGGATGAGTGAGCGTCATAGCTTGTAGCAAATGAAGGGAAATGTCAAGCCCCGTCAATGCTCTGCTTATGAGGATGGACAGCAACCTATGTCTGTGCAGCCCAGCAGAAATGAAATGTCATCTAAATCACTTATGTACAGAGATGAGTAATGCTGTTGGCATGTATTTCCTACCTTTCAAGTATTCTACTACTTTTGGAAACCAAGAACCAGCTTTGACAATGGATTTAACACCACAGTTTCTAATTGCTTCTAAGCACCCTCAATTGCATTCAAATTTGTGTCTCACAAAATCTACTCTAACAAGTCTATAGGCTCAAATGGATGAAATGAGATTCATTGGGATGGAAGGGAAATCTAGAGGATTATCAATTTATTAGACTCAATTTCTGGCAGAAAAAAAAAATATCTTAGAAGACTTGAATCTAGAAAAGCAGGAAATGAAAAATATTCCTTACAGAAGCAAAAGGAAGGCAAAAGGACAAGGAGAAGGAGACATTTAGGATGCTCTTGGTGGAATAATATCATCACAAGAAGCACAAGATTAGAGGCCAGGCTGGAAAAAAAGGCAAGGACAGAGTCATTCAAAATCTCAAAGACAGGGACTGTAACACTAAATTAGTGTATAAAAAGAAGTCAGCAAAGAAACTTTATGTCTTGATTAACAAGGAAGAAATACCCCTGTACTATTTGCAGTTTGAATGGAAGGGAGCTGCTGAAATGGTTCACAACAGAGTTGTTTTCTATCACTGTTTCTGCAATTGCCACGCTTCCACTTCAAGTTGACTATTTGAACCTTTTCATAGCGGCATCTTGAATGATTTTTTTTCCAATCTGAGATCAATAATAGACAATACCAAGTGACACAAATCATAACCATCCTTAAAAAGCTACAAACAAGTGAAAATCTAGTTTAATTTACATTATACACTTTGATAAGTTATCTAGTCTGTCCTTTTATTGATAATAGGGCAAAATTTAACACAGCATGTGACAAGAATGAGAAGCACATACTGTAAAGTCAGTTTCTGAAGGTAGTGTAGTTTATATTTTGCGTGTAATACTGTGACTCAATCTTGGTTATAGCTCTCTTTTTATTTAGTGCTTCACATTGGCTAGTTTGCACATACACAAGTTGCTCTCACAGTTTAGAACATAAGAAAAACTGGCAAGTTTCCCATCTCTGTTCTCTCATGGGAAGGTGAGTCAATTTAAGGGCTGACATAGGGGTATGACTTTTAGAAGTTGCTAGGCACATCCCCTTAAAATCATATTCTCCAGAGGTTCTCCCCTGAGGCAACCAAAACCATATAAACTAAGATTCCTACTAACCTCTGCAAATGTCAGCCTATTGCTGTCTTTTCAACTTTCAGTTTTGCAGGAGGCAAGTGTCACAGTTGTTCTGTAGAACTCTGCAGTCCCTTTGGCACTGAAGGATCTTCCTGAGTTAGGTAATAGGGGCCAGGATGTATTGACTAACACTGCAGGATGATTGTTGGGTCAGGGTGTGGACATTTGCTGTGCCGCTGTTCCAGGGACTTGCCATGCTATTTGCCATTCTGTTTTCATACTCCAGGAGGTTTCTTCTCCCACTCCCACAGACTGTGCATCACTGATACCAAGAGCTGTGATTACAACTTGAAGCTGGACACTACCAAGGAGAGTTATTCTCTCACTGTCTTGGGATTTCTGTAGCCATCACAATGTGCCATAGCCCTTATGCGCTATCTCAAATATACCTAAAAAACGTACTTATCATGCAGAAAATCACTAATACATGAGTTAAAGCAGAGTGTGAAACATGGAACAATGATGATTAGATAATGGCTCCATTATCTGTGCAAATGTAGTGCTACTGCAGTAGTTCATCGTAAGATAACATTATCTGAAATCTGCAGCTGAGATTTTCAGAGCTTTCTAGGGGATTGAGGTACATGTCCACCATTAATGTCAGTGTATATGTCCCCTCCATTGGTTAAAAAATTCCAGCCTACATTTTGAGATAAAATAATAAGCTAAGTACAAGATGATTCCAAGACTGAAGGTCACAGATATCACAAGGCATTCAGGCTAGTCCTTACCACAGTGAAATATCAAACACAGATGCTTTTGTGGGAAACCTGTTCCAACTTAGATGCAAAATTAAATCTGTTTTCAGATTTCCTTATTAAAGGATCTCAGGGAAAAAAAAAAATAGTTTATTAACAGTTTCATTGCAGAATTTTCACTTATTGTTTTGAGATTTGTTTTGAAAAACCTCTATGTATATTATTTTTTAGCATAATATTTTAGAATGCAGTAGTGCTATCATTGATGTGGGATGATAGATGTAACAGGTGAGGTATTTTCTTTTGGAAAATTTTTACATTCATTAGCTAGCATTGATATAAAGCCTTTTTAAGCATCAGAAAATTTAAACATGCAGCAAAAATGAATAGATGGAACTGTTCTTTTCAATATGAGAAAAGAGGATTTTTTTTAATAAGATAGAAGTAAATACAATTTTTTTCCCTAAGCATTTTTTTTTTTAATTAAATTATTTTACAAGAAACTTGGACTTGGAACAATTTCTTTGAGGTGTGCTTGGAAATGGCAATATTATGCAATATTTAATATGACATAAAATTAAAATATGACACAAATGAAATGGAACCATTAATGCCATTTATACAGGAACAAATCATGTGTATTCACATACACAGTGTTGTTTAAAAGAGATTAAATACAGCATGTCTTTTGAAAATCAGGTTGGAGCTGATTTAGATATAACACGATATCCAATTTAATGGCAGCCGTGTATTCAGCTCTACTGCCCTCTATCAAAGACTTGCAAATAGAGGTGTAAAGTGACTACAAAAGAAATCTCTCCATATTCTTATGATGGGAAAAGCTTTTACCCCAGAAGTATTATAGGTGAGCATACCTATGAGTAATGGGAAGCATAAAAAGTAATAGAAAGAAAAATGTTTTTTTCCAGGCATTTCATGTTAGCAGCTCTTCAACTATGTCAAATTATGCAAAGTCACTGCATGCCTAGAAAGACATATGTAACTTCATGACTCCTGCTCTGCTATTTAGCTTGTTAACTGAATGACTTAGTAAATGCAAGTAAATATAATGTTTGATGCAGGATGGGTCATAGATGGCATTACTCTGCCTGCAGAAAAATGATGTTGACAAACTGCTGATGAAGATTAAGCTGATGGGTGCCAAAATAAAAAGAAAAGTTTGTCAGCTGTAGGGTAAACTACTTTGTAGACCTGGAACGCACTGTATGCATGAACAATAAAATGTTTCTTGATGATAGTCTGCCTCACAGTTCATTTGACTGAAAATCTTTTGGCAGCCATCTGGATCAGATTTAAATAAAATGTAATACTAAGCCCCTAATCTGACAGTGATAAGCTGGTGACAATGATTATTCATGAGTTTACAGGGAGAGTAGACCTTGAGAGGCAGATGTGAGTCCTTTCTTTCAGGACCAGTTTCAGTGCTTTAAACATATTGGAACCACTTCAGAACATAAGGTTTGTTTTATATAAAGAAAAAAAGCTACTTTAATTAGCTTGACATCTAATTTCTTCCTAATTGTCAGAAGTTACCCTAAAGAAAAAGAAACAATTTCCCAAGGCTTTCTGCAAATGGACCCTCACACACACACACAAAGTTGTTTTTTGTGAAATTGACAATCCAAAGTTAATGAAATGGCTTGTTCTTGTTCTTGTTTCAGAGGGCAAGTGGGCTGGGGGATACCACTGAACTGTTTTATAGAAACAGAAGAACTTAAGGAAAGTGTTTCAGAAGCACTTAACTTTGACTGAACTTTGCTCTAAGGAATTAATCTTTAAGACTTGACCAATGGAGAAAGCTCTTTAACCCTCATGGGCCTAATCCAATGATTTTTTTAAGTCAACAGGCAGTTTTCCATTGACTCCCCTGCATTTTGGATCAACTTTTAAATTTATTCAAGATGGGAATTTAGAAAATAGGTTTTCCCAGGGAAGTGGTTGAGTCACCTTTCTTGAAGGTGTTTGAAAGACATGTACATGTGGCACTTAATGACATAATTTAGTGATAGACTTGGCAGTGTTAGGTTGACAGTTGGACTCAATGATCTTAACGGTCTTCTCTTTTAAGAGAGTCTATGCTTCTTTCAGAAGCTCATGCATGATTTAAGGGCTTGCTTTGCTGCTTGCTCCCAAAGGAGACCTTCAGTTGCCTCTGAGAAGGGAGAGAAACGGAAAGCTCTGGCTTGAGAGAAGTTGCAGCATTTGCAGACTCCCCTGTTTGACCCTGCATTCTAATGCACAAACTTTATGCCACTAAAGGACAAACAATTGGGCTTCTTATGGATAATTCAAGTGCTAGCAGTTCATGGGAGAAATTTGGAGTAAACTAGGGGAAGGAACATTCATATTGGCTAGAGAAACCCTCATAGGAAAACCCATCCTAGCAGAATGGAGACCATGCACACTATTATGTAAGTATCGGCACTGGCTGTGGTTATTTCTGTAATACAATGGTATCTAGACATTCCCCCTAAGAGTGGAAGCCTGCAGAGAGAAACTTATTGTTCAAAGATGTGCTCCAAGAAACTCCAAGCTTAAACTGATGTCAGCTGTAAAGGTAAGGTTAACAGCTTACTGTTGTCTAACACGGCTAGAATAGACTTTAATGAAATTTCATGGTTTGGTGTGTGTTGTCCCTGCCCATGGCAGGGGGGTTGGAAATAAGTAATCTTGGGGTCCTTTCCAACCCTAACTATTCTATGATTCTATGAAATTACCCAAGTTTCCATCTACTGCCACAGTCTTACATGGCTTTTCAGCTATGTTGAACTTTCCTCCAGTTTCTTTAGCTTCCCTTCTCCTCCTCTTTGTATTTTGGACCCAGGAGTAACAGGCAAGTACAAAGCTAAAAGTTCAAAGTCATCAAGCATACATCCAATGATGTTTTCTCAACTGTCTGCAGATGTGAGGATAAGGGGTTACAGAATTCCAGTCCTAAATGCTCTCCTGGGATCCAGAAAATATGGGAATATGGCTGAATCCAGGTTGGATATTTAACTCTGGCAAAGGAAGTAATTTTCACACCATGTGGCTAGAAGCAAAATACTCTACCCATCTGAACTAACAAGAAACAACAGCCCTTTTGGCCTTCTTAGCAAGTCCATACATAATGGAGAGCTGCTTCTTCCTCTTTATCACCGCAGGGCATGGCTTGAGATACACAGTTTTAATCTTACTCTGATGCATGAGGTTGGTACAAATTCTGCCCTCAGCCCTCTTTGAGTATTAACAGCACTAATGAAATTATTCTGGGGCTGTCATTTTTCATCTTAGTGTTCTTATGTGGCTGATCTGCATTGCAGCGCTTTTCTTTCCTCCCAAGGACTCAAACTTTGCTTTGTAGTTATATGACTATTCAGGAATGGCCTAAAGACTCAGTCAAACCAGAATCAGCAGAGGACTGACCTTTAACACACTGGGAAAGGGAGAAGCCAAAATTAATCTTCAGACCAAGTATTATTCTTTAATACAGAAAGCCAGTGGGCAAAATATTTATGGTTGCTAAGGGAGCTTAGCTGAGGCTAACCAGATCTCTCCTTTGAGCACATATATATGGCACAGGTAAACATGAACATGAAAGTCAGTTTGAGACAAGTTCAACTGGAACCAGTAAGCACAGAAAGCTGGTTTCAAGACTACTGACACACACAAATTCACAGGAAGCAAATCAACAGGTAAAAAGCAAGACTGATAGAAATGTCTCAGGGGTTTGAAACTGTTATTCTAGGTGGACCATGGAGACTTTCCTACTATTATGTGACATCTCCCACTTTCACGGACTTCACATTTCCAAGAGTGCAAGAGTGACGATGGAGTCATGCCATTCCTCTTGTCTGGACAGCGAAGCAGTAGGTGCTCTTCTTGGAAAAATAATGCAGCTTTTGGCTTCAGTATCACTTCAGTTACGTATCCCCCCATCCCAGATCTACTTCTTAGGATCCTGCAAGGATCCATGTCACAGGCAGCACTAGGAAAACCAGCAGCTGAGAAAGAAATTGCCCATTAGAACTCAGAATTGTTGTAGCACCTTTTTAGATGCAACACAAATTGCAGAATAAGAAATGAAGAACATGCTCCGGAAATGGGGTGACAGGGAGAACAGGCTATAGTCAGATGTAAAACAGGATAAAACTACAACTACCAGAGATTAAGGAAGAAATGATCATTAAATCCATGGCAGGAGATAACATGCTTGCACATTGCAGCTCTCTGAGAATTTTTATGCAAATAATTAGAAGAACTCCCCAAATCAGAATTAGAGAAACTTCTCAGTGAGGAGACCCTTCCTTCTAAATACAGTACCTGCCACAGGGCACACAGTACTCCCAGTCTCCAGCCCTAAGCACACTGTGTGCCATATAGTGTTTCATGCCAGAGCAAAGCCACCTGCCTTAATATTGTAGGTAGAAGAAAACATTTATTTCTCTCCCAAAGCTATTCATTCACTGTTTGGCACTAACATACTCTGCTTTGACTTTATCATAAAGGAGCTTCTGGTTCTGCCCAAGCATCTCCCACCAACCCCACTTACCAGCTCATGGACACATCCCTGAAGCCTGAACTAGTTGTGGTGGTACTTGGAGGACATTCAGGAGTACTCAGGGACAAAAGGCAGCAGAGATTGTACAACTTCCAAATAGATCTTCTTGTGGGTAATTAAACAAATTAGATGGACTCACAGATAGAAGTGCCTTGGAATAGGTTTTACAGGATGGAAAGCATTACAAAACAGGGCCAAAATTAGTTTACTGCACAATGAGAACAGGGGCAGAAAGCAGGTGCAAGAACGGCCAGCTGGGCTAGTTACCGCAAATGAAAAAAACCCAAAACTCAGAGGGCTGGTGCAGATAAAAAAATGGTTGTTTCATTGTTTTTTCCTTAAAATAACAAATGACTACTAATCCTTGCTATAACATATACATAAAATGTGCTTGGTTGCAGGCTTTGGATTCTAACCAACTTCTAACAGCTACAAGTCAGTAATGTAAAAAAGCCTGAGGTACTTAGTTATGTGGCACGGTTATGGGCCTGTTCCCTCTGAAAAGGGTCCCAATACTTACAAAAAATTATGAAAAAAGAAGAAAGAGAAAGTCTAATTTTCTTGTCTTCTGTCTACTTTTACACTGGCACACTCCCAAGGATCACTTGGAACCAATAGAGCTGGCTATGATTAAAGAGCCCATACACACACACAAACAAAAAACAGATTACACAGCAGAGCAACAAGACCAAAGCCCATTTGAAATGGATTGCTTACTCAAAAGGAGCTGTTTCTTGGAAGGGACACGGCTGTGCTAGTTAATCAGTACTGTCGAAATAGACGTCTCTATCGTAGCCTGTTATTTATTTTGCATCAAGAAAGCAACAGTACCTGATGAAGATTGGAAAGAAAACACAAAATTCCAAATTGCTTTTCCAGAACTGAAAAGAGCAAATTTATGGAGGAGACTGCTCCAAAAATGCACTTCTATATAATACTGGGGGTGAAAGGAAAAAAAAATGTCTGATATTGCTGAGTGCACTGCTGACAGGACACTTGTTCTGGAGAGAAAAGGATTTTTACAGTGCACCCAAAAAAAAAAGCAACCAACCATCTCCTGAGATCAGAATGGTTAGAATGCAAAATCTTGAGCACAAATACAAAAGAAACTTTCCTCTGACTGCAAACCAAAAACCAAAGGGAAGCCTCTGATTAAAAATGAAATAATGTACTACTGAGCCTTAGGTCATCTGCATGATAGTGCATCATTAATGAAGAGCACTAAGAGTATTAATATAGTTACTGTGATTAATTTCTTTTTTGAATCTAGAATTTTAAATGATCACAAGTAAAATATTATCAATTCAATATATATATATTGAATGCATATTTTACTGTTTGGTTTTTTTTTTTTTTTCTGAATTGAAATAG
>NDXB01007774.1:29280-87078 GCA_002631895.1 Agapornis roseicollis | reverse complement strand
TGTTAAATATAGGGAGGAAAAAAAAAAAAAAAAAGAAAAAAAAAAAAAAAAAAAAAGAAAAAATGGAGAAAAAAAAAAAAAAAAGAAAAAAAAGGAGAAGAATCCATGAAGAGGAGCATTTATGAAATAAAAGTTGAAAATACTCAAATTCCTCATTAAGAAGCCATAGTCAAGGCCTGAATTACAAGCTGACTAAATTCCTGGCATATCAGATTTGGTTGGAAAGCTGTATTTTACAAATTTTGATATTCTTTATAGGTAGAAATGAAGCTTACAGTTTGTATGTTCTCAAACTCAGTCGGGCATATTCATTATTTCAAACAATTCAGTTATTTATTATCTTTCCTTCAGTTTCTAAACCTTCTAAGGCTGTGGTTCACCTGCAGTTCATGCACTCAGACCAATGAATCATAGGTGTAAACCACAGATGACTGCAGCAGTGGAGCAGGCAGTGGCTGCACAGCATGAAAACAGCCATAGGACTCCTGATTTAGGTCTTCCAAGCATCCAGCTTCACTCCAGCATCTGCCTGTATGTTCTATGTCTCCTGTCAACCCATGTACTTGCTGGAGAGTGTGAATACTTTGGGCAAAGAGGTCTGGCCTGGGTGGTGGTATTTTATTTAGTTGGTTGCTTTTTTTTGTTTGGTTGGTTGGTTGGTTTGTATTTATTTGTTTGGTTGGATTTTTTTAAGTGTAAGAAAAGAGTAAAAAAAAGATGAATAAAGACTTACAAAAAAGTTCATATAAGAAAATTCTACACAGCTTGAAAAAGTTACCTGAAGTTCTTCTGAGAGAAGGTTTTCAGCAAGGAATTGAGAAGCTGCTATTTGAAAAAAATTTGCTTCTTTTAGCTGGAAAACTGCCTCTGGGTTGTTCAAATCTTCAAGTTTTCAGGGTCTTCCCTAAACATCTAACGTTTATGACCACAGGAAACACTGTTAACTTTCACTTTCTATAGTCTGCTCCTACTCTCCTTGGGGCTGCTAGACCCCAGCACTGACAACAGCCTTGCTTGTGTCTCCCCCTGCCTTTGCACGGATTCCTTGCTCACCCTTCCTGGGTGGAACCTGACGAACCCTCATCGGCCCTTTCCACAGCTGCTCATGGCAAGGCTCCCAGCTGACACTTTGACCATTTTCAAATGAGATTAAAAAACCAGCATAAATTTCTAATGAAAGCCAGTCAGTGAAGAAACACTTGGGGTTTTCTGGACAGAGACTGCCTTTTGTTGGGTACATTTAAACTCTTAACTTTGTTAAAAAATATTTTAATATCACCTTCTATGGGAACATTTATGTCTTCTGCTAGTATGTCTGTGCTACTATGGAAAACAGTTATGGCTTAACTTTCACTGAAGCTTGGTGAAAGGTTTTGGCTAAAATATCTGTTAGAGAAATTATTCTGTGAACAGCAAAATAGGTCACCTAGTGACATTGAATTTACTGAACTTTTTTAGCCACAGAAGGCTTAAAGTAGTCTTCCTTAAAAGAAAAAAAAACAACAAAACAACCCACAAAAACCCCTCAAAACCAAACAAAACTAAAAAAAAAAACCAAAANCAGCAAAATAGGTCACCTAGTGACATTGAATTTACTGAACTTTTTTAGCCACAGAAGGCTTAAAGTAGTCTTCCTTAAAAGAAAAAAAAACAACAAAACAACCCACAAAAACCCCTCAAAACCAAACAAAACTAAAAAAAAAAAACCAAAAACAAAACCAAAATAATAATAATAAAAAAATAAATTAAAAAAAAACCCACAAAACCAAAAACCAAAACCACAACCTCCTCCCTCCCAAGCAACAAAGTGCTGATATTTAAAGAAAATTGGGTGGTTCTGTTTTCTTCATTAAAAATAGTACTTAATTCAGAAAATTTCTAACAAACTTTTTTAAAACTGAAAAAACCCCAAGCCCAACATTTAAACAACAGATTTTGCTTCAGGTCAAAATGAAGCATGCAATCTGACCAAAGGTAATTTCATTTCTTTTAAAAATGTTTCCTTTACTCTCAACCCAAAATTATTTTTTCCTCTACTTTCAGAAACACCAGCAAAACAAAAGATTCATTATTTACACAGCTGCTTTTCTGACACATATGCCCCAGTCTTACAGCTACATTTCTTATTCCTGGCTGGGCTTCCCAAGAATATTCCACTAGTTAATAACAGTAACATGGGTCAGTTCAGGCTTAAGGTAGGTAGGTGGTGTTTAGAGGATTTTTGCCCACTGCCATTGGGTCTGAATGGATTCTATTTTATTATTTTATCAGTTTCTCAAATCTGGGGTAACATTTTATGTCGCAATCTGTTCTTTGATTATGACAGAAGTAAGGTTTGGGGTTCTAACAGAGAAAGGTACTAATACAGGTTTCCTACTTCACAATATTTTATTACTTCCTTACCATTTTCATTATTGTGTTTTTCCAAAGTAGCATATTTGCAGAAGTCTCATTCCTGGCCTAGTCTATGTTACTGGCAATTCACATCCTCATTTTTGGAATCTATTGCATCAAGCCGTTGGGGTGCTCTAAAATTTGCCCACAGACTTTACTTACTGTGCTCTGGTAAGATAAGTTGGGTTTCTCAGTTTGGGAATTTAATTCTGCTGAAGCTGTGCAGGTGGAATGCCTCACTAGGATTAAAGCTCACATTTAGAAAAGCAGAGTCAATGTTTTCCTTAGCATTTAATCAAATTCACACCAAAAAGCACTTCCTCTGCATGGTCACAGCTTCTCTGAAATTTATTGCTTTTTCTCTTTCGCACCTTTCCATTTTAAGTTCTCTGGACACTAGCTTATACTCCAGTAATTCTCACCTTTCACTACTTTACTCACCTTCTTTCTATTTCACCATTTTCTTTTCATTCATCCACTAGACATGTTTCTGACACCATTTTTATTTCCTGTCTCACTCAATGCTTTTCCTGTTTTGAATTTCTGCACTAGCTTATGCTTCCCCTGTCCCCCACCACCTCTGTGTCCTCTATGGAGCTTTCTTGGGCTCTATTATTTCTACATTTCTGCTCTTGTCCTCATGCTGATATACTCTCTAATGCCTTTTCTCTTTCAGTTTGTTGTTTGTTTTTCACCAAATCCTTTATACAGAAGTTGTTCAATGCCTCCCTCAATTCCCTCATTCATAATTTTCTCATGCTTGTAAAACTCTCCAGATGCACATATACTATAAACTTCACTTCATCCAAAAGCTAGAATGACCAATGACTCTGACCAATGACCAATTTTAGTAACCACAGCAACTAGATCCCAGTCTTCCCTTCTTTGCTCTATTGTGATACTTGTCCTCTTAGCCTTTTCTTTCTAAACAACTATTTTATTGAGCTTGTAGATGTGATCAGGACAGTGGGTCCCAAAGCACTAATAAGGTATTTTGGATAATATTTAGTTTAGCTTTAAGGTATCCTTCCTGCCTTTCATCAGAAAGATAGCTTTCTTTTGCTTCCTCAAGAAGATCATGATTACAAAAGGGATCACTGCTCCCAGTCAGTGTACATAGTCCCCATATATAGCCAGACAGATCCCTGGGTTTCTGTCCAGAGAATTTTTACATGCTGAGTGGAAGAAGGGCCATTAAGTAGCTAGGAGCCCTCAACAGAAGGATGTAAGTAATGAAGCTTAACTATAATTTAATCATTGCTAACAATAAATTGTTATTTACAATGTAACCAGACAAAGGAGGAACTTGCGGTATCACATAAAAAAAAGGAGAGCGGAAAAAAAGGAATATATCACCATGCTATAGCTTCCATCTGTTCAGACATGGAAGAAGATCTTTACATGACATTTAGAACAAATATGATACTTGTTTATCCAAAACAGAGACTATCAAATTGTGCAGCCTATTCCTCAGGCACATCTTGCTGAGAGCGCCTTAGCTGCAGGATACTGCTCTGAAGGTGACCTCATTCTGAAAGCTGAATCCAAATGAATATAAAAATATTTGCTTATTGAAATGTGTTATAGCAGTTTTCAAAAAGTGACCTAGTGAGACTTGCAGCCGAGGAAAAGAGGTTTATTTTAGTTACTGCTCAGCTTGGTATATTAGGCATCAACCCAGGGCTTCTTCTACTAAGGCTCTCAAATTGTTTTAGGAAAAAGCAGAATGAATAAAATACATATATATTACTTCCACAGAACTGTTTTTTTCTCTTAGTTATATCAGGATAAATTCAGAGTAAGTCTAATGAAGTCAATCGTTTTCTAATAGTGTAAAAGCAAACAAATTGAGCTCTGAAGCTTCTCATGTTTTATTTGCCAAGTGTTTTCATGTTATGCTGGCAAATGGACAGAGACAGGATGTACAGGTTTTGGGAACCCTTTGGCAGGCACCAAAGAAGCCCTATTATGCCCCACGACAATACAGCCATTTGCAAATGCTACCAGAACTGGACTTCCTAGCCAGAAGCAGAGCAGTTCCTCTCACTGGTTTGTTGTCCTCCCCCTCTTACTTGCTAAATTGTAAGGAAAAAGGCATGCTGGATGTTTCCTTGAGGTGGCAATTGGGGTTGAATGAGATCTTTTTCACTAAAATCCAAATGTGAAGGAAAAACATTAAATAAAAGTTAGAAACAATTGTCTTCCACTCTTTTCCTCCTCTCCTCAAACATAGGCTTGAGCTCTTTCCAAACTCCCACAATACCCAGTATCATGGCTCTTTTATTCAGTCAGAGCAGATAATTTTCTTTTGGAGATAAGCGTTCAGCTTCACATTAAATTACTTGCATTATTTCTTAACAGCTTCTATGTTTGCTGAAAGAATAGAATCATTTGTCATATTTAACTTCATTTGTGCTTAATGAATTAGAGAGCCAGATCCAGAAAAGACCTTCAGCACCTTAAATGCATCTTTCGGAAAAGCTGGCTTCCCAAATCTGTTTTCAGTCCTGAAAGCATCCTCTGAGTGTCATTTCACATGAGGGTGCTGACACTTCCAAGTCACCTCCCTTTAGAGGTCAGAAAGGCCTTGCACCCAGGCTTTCCCTCCAGCCACAAAGGGGAGCCAGCAGATCAAAAGAGCTGCCTGGAGGCTTCAGTGGAAAAGCAGTAGTCTATCCCTCAAGAGGACCTAATACATACATAGGACACTACTTCTGGTTAAAGTCAGATGTGACTGCCGCTTTCTTCTAAGACAGTTGCAGGAGATGTAAGCACCCACTTTAAGCCAAGCCTATCAGCTGAAGAAACTGGTTGGACCTCTTCCCCATTTAGTGTCCTAAATGACTCAGCACAGGCACGTTCACTGTTTTTGAACCATGCAGGAAAGCAAAAGAAGAGTCACATGAGAAATAAGTGTGAGCATGATTGAGATCAAATTGTTACAGCTGATATGGAGAAGAAAATGCTAAGCTTGGGTTTCTCCTTGAAGCATTCGAACAGCTGGCATACATCCCAATGCCATCCTTGCAGGTTTCTCGCAGCATCCCCTTTGTAATAACCTTGTTTTCCCCTGCCTTATGTGATTTCATGTGGCCCATATCCCTACAGCATCTCCATCCCTCTTGAGCAAGTTGAGAAGCATCACAAGGTACATATGGGCCAAGTTGTTGCATAAAGAACCCTGCCAGATGGCTACTCACAAAATGAGCAGAAAATTGTAGTCCAACAAGGAGGAAGAGTCCTAAACTAGTTCTCATAGCAAGGGAAGAGACTTCTTCAATGCTGCCTCAGTTGCCTTCAAGGCCCATCTCTTCTGTCAGCATTGACTGAATCTGGTCAACAAGGCTCAGAGTTATTGCAGGGAATTGCAGCAACTTGCTTGCTTATCCTTGTACAAAACCTCACATCACCTAAGCAATACCAAACCACTCATAAGCAGTAAGACGTTTTCTGTGTTATTACTTGAGACAATATAGCACAACTGATGATCTTCATCACATTAAAGAAAGCCTGTAGTTCATCCTTGTTCTGTACACCTTGGACATGGTCCTTCCTCATTCAGCTCTCCATTCTTTCCCCAAGTGAAGTTAGAATGGGTATTCAAGAGAAAGGCTGAAAGGGAGGGTATTGTGAGCATTAACTCTTGTTAGCATATCTGGGCATCAGCTTATCACCTGCTGTTAGTGTACTGAAACACAGAACAAAGCTGCATTTCTGTAAGAGACATTGGATGCAAAATTGTACAGAAGAGCGTCAGATTGCAGTTGTTCCATTCTTTCACACAAAATGTGAAATAACATGTCAACTGCCTTCCAGGCATACAGTAAGCTTCCATTAAAATAATCACCATATGGCTCTTTTTGGGACATGGTAACTTTCATGTTCAGATGAGCAATTTCACAATGGACCCTACAGGACCTTGAAAGGATTTTATCAGGTTACTGGATTAAAGCTTTGGTAGAGAGTCTAAGGAAAAAGCAGGTGGAAACAACAGCTCACACAGTGCCTCTACAGAGTGATTACCAGGCTGTATTCTCTGTTCAAATGGGAAAAGGAAATCCCTTGAAATAAAAATCTGGTTGCTGCTGATTAGCTGACACGAAGGAAATTCAACACTACACACATAAGCTATACACTGTATATGTGCTACCAATAGATCCATCATGTCAGCAGTTCATTTTCTTATGGTAGGCATGGGTTTGGAGAAGAATTCATTAAGACCCAAATAAATTAATAGCAAAATATCCCCTGCCTTGAATGATTTTCTATATACATAGTTTACAAGTCTAATTTTGAGTTGCTATTTTTTATATTTATCCATTCCTCACTTTACTGCGTTACACAGTCAGGGATCCAAATGTTTGCTTTTTGCTGCTACCAGCATAAGACTTGCATCAGTTTCTCCAGCTGCAGGAATACTGTAGTAAGAATATTCTCTATGGAACACATTTCCAAATCTTTGAGTGGTTCCAGTTGTACCTGGAGCTTAATACAAGGATTAATGGCATGAAAGATTAAGGGTGAACTCTGGTTAACATTCACCTAAAACATCATTATAGGTTGGGGTTTTTTTTAAACAGTCTGTATTATCTTTTTTTTTTCCTCCAGTTTTACCCCTTGCAGAGTCTTTGAAATGCATTGTCTGTTGGAGGACTCCAGTTGTATTGGTGATGGTACGTTAGGTGGCAAGTCCCATGAAGCACGCTAATATGCACTAATCTTTTAATGATGATGAATATTTGACTCTTTATAATAGGGGTATTATTTTTTTTTTCTGTAAAGAGGTTTTCCGCAAAAAAAAAAAAAATCATCACAATGGCTGTCACAAGTAAGCTTCCCTCCCCTTTGAAAGAACTGACTGTAGTGGAAAAGATAATTACTTAGTTCCTTTATCTCCAAATTATTTGTAATAAAACCCGAAATCGCACCACAAGGTCTTTCATGAGGATGTCATAAATTAAGATGCATCGATGTATTTGGTGCATCTGTTCAGCTCTGTGCTCCTTTGTCTTCTGCAAATAGCGCAGCAGCTTCAATACCCAGCAGACAGCATTTACGCAAATGATGTCGTGGTCTGTATCATTAATATTCAGCGATTGTCTGTCATAGACACCTTACTGTACATCTGTTATGCAAATTTATGTTAATTTCTGCTCACTGACAGCTGCCTTGGTTCCCTCCCTAAAATGATCTTTTCCATTTTGAAGTTTGCAATCTGTTCCCAAAAATGTTAATCTAACAATTAACTGAAATTGCTAAACAGAAATTTTACATGTTATGTCCAAAATAGAAACCAGTGTTTTTAAATAGATGGTGAATCTTCTTTTCACATCATTTGTTTTATATGCGATTCAGAGAAGGGTAAACATTGATCTTTGCACAGCCTGTGTTGGGATAAGTGACAATCTCCCTATACAGGAATAGGTTTTGCAGGAAATGATGCCATCTTGTTTTCACATAAGCTCTGGGCATAACATAAAACTGACTTTCCCATTTAAAAATGCTCTTTGTACAAGTGCTTTTCTATTTAGACTTTTTGAAACAGAGAGGCAACTCTTTATTAATATGCTATTCATTTATATCTTTGATATTAAGTAATATGATCACATTTCAAATAAAGACAGAACTTAAAACATGTTTCAGAGCAACTAAAATGTGATAGCATAATGTATCAGGAAAAGTAAGATATGGAGGTCTTGGAAACTAAGTCCAGACTGCTGAGGCAAATGCTTTGACCCAGTGTGCCCACAACCAGGTTTTTGCTTCCAGAGTCAGGAACCAGACAAGTTACACTGGGTATCCTGCAAAGAACCAGTGGGCATGTGGGCAGATGGTGTACAGAAGAGGGCTTAAGTCTGTCAGACATTAGGGGAGATACTTGAGGAGAGCCTAGACAGAAAAACAATCTTCACCTTAAACCAAAGTGCGACTAGATTGCTGGCACAGAGTGTTTACATGTTCCAGGGCGTTACTTAGATCTGGAGCAAGCGAAACATTGACAGGAGCCAAGGGAGAGCTTCGGTCAGATACACACCTGCAAGAGATGTCAGAAATACCAGGGTAGCTCTTTGTCTCAGAGAGGACAGCTCTTAAACTGGGAATGAAATGAAGAGAGACAAGTTGCGATTGCAAACCAGGCTGTTGGGAAAGTGAATTAAATAAGAGTAGGCATATTGCCCATATTGAGAAAGAAGCCCTTGAGTGTCCATATACTGAGGCTAATAGCTTCAAAGCAGAAACCTGTTAACTACATTTCCTGACAGTGTAAAATATGGCATGATTTCTTAGAAACCTATGGGCAAATCTGAATTAGACAGAATAACACAGAACCTGACAATAAACCACAGATGAAGACAGGCTGAAAGAAGTTAAGTTATGGACATTAGAAACAGCATTACAGAACACCACATATTCAGTATCAGTCTTCACCACAGAAAATACAGCCAAGACACCTATCCAAGCCCTACCTTTATCAGGAAATAAAGAGCATACTATGTCAGACTGAGCTGTCAAAATAAGAAGAGTAGGAAAATTAAACTGATAAATTAAAGAGCAGCATGTCACCTGACTGATGGCATCCCTCCAGGAGATCTCTTAGAAGCATAGCTGCTGTTTCTAACAAAGAATACAGAATAATTCATTAAAAAATACAGAATTGCAGGGTAGCAAACATTGCCCTTTCCTTCCAAAAAGAGAAACAGGGGAATTCTCAGTTACAAACTATGAATCCTCAGAAAAGTTTTGGAACAACTCATTATGACAAAAGTATAAAATCACCAAAATAAGAACATTATGAGGCCAAGCTAGCAGACCTTTTGTTAAGGAAAATTGCTCTTCCCTAGTCTGTTGTAATGCATCAACAGTGTTAAACAATAGATGATGAAGACCATTTTGTAAATAAGTTCACTTGAAAGCCCAAGTATTTAATTGAAAAAATATTTCCTGAGGAACCAATTAGGAAAACAAAGTAATCATGTAAGAAGAGTGAATATTCTGCTGTAGTTCAGAAAGTGATTGACAAAGCTACAGCAAAAAGTATATAACTTACTCCTAAATTTGAAACTTATAATGAAATATTGCTGAGTTATTTCTGAAGCTGCAATTAATAAGATAGATTGTTTGGAAAAGGCCTAAACAGCCATATCAGTATTTGCAGGTGACAACACTTTGTCTAGATGTTCAGACAAAAGAAAGTGCTTGACACTTTGGAAAGCCTTTAAAATAAATCACAAGGCAGCACTTGAAAAACAAATTCAATGTCAAGTACAAGATAAATTTAGGCACATGGGATACTAGATTTCAAGGAACCTCCTGAGGCATCAGATTCTACTGTTTACTGTTACAGGCAACCACATCCTATAACTTCATAAAGTTTGTCAAGTTTGTTTTTTTTCTAATCAGAATGATCATGCACAGTTTTGATAAACAATCTTAGAATAAAGTTTCAATTGTTTATAGCAACATTCAAGCATATAATAAACTACTGTGAAACAATGATTAAAAAGAATTATAACTTCCTTTGACTCTAGTGTTTAATGTCTTTTAATTAACTTTACTAGATAAAGTGGAGCTTGAAATATAGTTTAAATAATATTATATTATCTTAGTGTAGGGAAAACCCCTACACAAAGATTTTGTATATATATATATATATACACATATATATATATGTATCAATTTATATATACATATCAACTAATGTTGGGGATGAAGCATTTTACAGTCATTCCTTTTTTGGTTTCAGGCACCAGCAGAGAATGGAAGAACCCTTCCTGTGGTTGTCTCCATACAGCCTCCTGTGCATTAATGTATTTCAGCACTTCAGCCTTCATAAGTAACTTTCCTGATTACAATAGCCTGAAATACCCTCCTATGGAAGTTTTGGTTGGTTGGTTTAATTACAGAAAACCAGCATGGCGGACAGGAGAAGACACCAAAGACTGTCTATCTAGCACCACCTGTAATGCTGGAGTAAAGCTGTGCCATGACAGCAGGATAGTAGTGCAGGCAGAAAGCTATTAGGAACAGTAGATGAGGCCAAGGTTACTGGCACCCCAGTAAGCATATCCCTGCCTGCTGGATGCTATTCACTAGTCTCAAAACTCAGGGCTCTGCCTGTGCTGGGGAAAATGGATGACCTGGGGAATTACAGGCCAGTCAGTCTCACCTCTGTGCCTGGCAAAATCTTGGAGCAGATTCTCCTGGAAGGCATGTTAACGCACATGAAAAACAACAAGGTTCTTGGTGGCAGCCAGCATGGCTTCACTAGGGGGAAATCCTGCCTGACCAATTTGGTGGCCTTCTACGATGGGGCTACGGAACTGATGGACAGGGGTAGAGCAGTTGATGTCATCTACCTGGACTTGTGTAAAGCGTTCGACACTGTCCCACACGACATCCTTGTCTCTAAATTGGAGAGACACCAATTTGATAGGTGGAGCACTCGGTGGAAAAAGATCTGGCTGGATGGTCACATGCAAAGAGTTGTGGTCAATGGCTCAGTGTCCAGCTGAAGGCCGGTGACGAGTGGTGTCCCTAAGGGATTGGTGTTGGGACCGGTCTTGATTAACATCTTTGTTGCTGACATGGACAGTGGGATTGAGTGCGCCCTCAGCAAGTTTGCCGATGACACCAAGCTGTGTGGTTCGGTGGATACGCTGGAGGGAAGGAATGCCATCCAGAGGGACCTCGACACGCTTGTGAGGTGGACTGATGCCAACCTCATGAAGTTTAACCATGCCAAATGCAAGGTCCTACAGCTGGGTTGGAGCAATCCCAGGCACAGCTACAGGTTGGGCAGAGAGGAGATTCAGAGCAGCCCTGCTGAGAAGTACTTGGGAGTGGTGGTTGATGAGAACATGAACATGAACAGGCTGCAGTGTGTGCTTGCAGCCCAGAAAGCCAACCGTATCCTGGGCTGCATCAAAAGGAGCGTGACAGCAGGTCGAAGGAGGTGATCCTGCCCCTCTACTCTGCTCTCAGGAGACCTCACCTGGAGTATTGTGTGCAGTTCTGGTGCTCTCAGCATAAAAAGGACATGGAGCTGTTGGAACAAGTCCAGAGGAGGGCCTCGAGGATGATCAGGGGACTGGAGCATCTCCCATATGAAGACAGGCTGGGAAAGTTGGGGCTGTTCAGCCTGGAGAAGAGAAGGCTGTGTGGAGACCTCCTAGCAGCCTTGCAGTATCTGAAGGGGGCCTATAGGGCTGCTGAGGAGGGACTCTTCATTAGGGACTGTAGTGACAGGACAAGGGGTAATGGGTTCAAACTTAAACAGGGGATATTTAGATTGGATATAAGGAAGAAATTCTTTCCTGTGAGGGTGGTGAGGCTCTGGAATGGGATGGCCAGGGAGATTGTGAATGCTCCTTCCCTGGCAGTGTTCAAGGCCAGGTTGGATGAAGCCTTGGGTGGCATGGTTTATTGTGAGGTGTTCCTGCATATGGTAGGGGGTTGGAACTTTCCAACCCCCCTTTTCAACCCTAACTATTCTGTGATTCTATGATCCTAAGTCCAGAGAGATGAAGTTGAGGTCCACAGAGAGATGAAGTTGAGGTCCACAGAGAGATATGGCTTTCATTGTTGGAAAGAGTTCAGTCACAGTAGCTGGAAGAAAAATGCCAAAGAGCAGCTACAACATAACTAATCTCAGAGTTTAAATCTGATATCTCTTTGTTGACCAGATCTTCTAAAACAGACTTATTTCCCCTTGATATTATAATTAGATGATTTTTTTTTTTTTTTTAATACAGCATTTTACCATTATTTGCTCAAATCATTTCTAAGGAAAGAGAATGCGATAAACTGCTTTATTTAGTATCCTTAAATCTTGGCAATATTTTTGTACCATGTAAAACTCAAATTGTGGACTATATTCTCAACAGGAGCTCAAAGGCTATGCCAGGAATTTCCATCTATAGAAGTGAGCTGAGACAAAGACAATTTTGCCATTTTTATTTTCTCCTTTCCATTTTGAAATGGAAATGCCTATTTCAGTGTCTCCAGGTTAAAAAAAAAAAGCTGCCAGAAAGTTGTGACAGACTGATGAGGGTATTTTGATTCCAGGAAACAAATGCCGCAGTCTAGTTCCCAAGTTTCTGAACATATTTTTTATATAGACAAAATAAGTTTTTACAGAAATGGTGCCTTAATATGAAATAAATCAAAACATTGCTCCAGAACTGGTGAAACATCTTAACCACATTGTTTTAAAAGTGTTTCTTCCAGACTAATTTTAAAATTCTTAATGAACCATATTTCTTTTGAAGTGGTGGAAGAGAATTTCAGAGGTGCCTTTGACAGTAGTTTCCTGAACAGTCCTTTCCTGAGCTCTGATGTGAAAGACACTGGATTTTAACTGTCACCAAAATGGTGAATCTGACTGAACTGCAACTCACACCCTTTACCCAGCTCTTTGCACATGTTTTGTATACAAATACCGTCCAAAGATAAGGCACGGTAGCTTTCTAGGTCTTACATATCAGAGAAATGCAGCAAAAGCCTACCCAAAAGCACGGAGATGGGCAGCAATTCTCCAACGGACCAACCTGATATGATGGCTGTTTTGCAACTCACTGCTTCTGCACTAGGCAGCACACAATTCCTGCCCACCACTGTTTTTTCCCAGTACCCCTCACCACTGCAGTTTCTTCCTGCTGCCACCCTGTTATTGCACAGTGGCTTTTGAAGATGATATCTGCAGCCACAACGACAAAGGGGGCTTGTTTGTTTTAGGAATGCTGCTGAACGAGACAAAACCACTGTTATTTTCACTGTAACTGTTCTTTATCTTGACATCTACCTCCCCAAGACAGAAAACAAGCCTAAAAAAGAGAGACTTAATTATATTTCTTATTTCTGACAGTCACTAGTGCAATAACACTCTCTCCCACATAGGTCACAGAAAATAAGATTGGAGGGATCTGAGAAGATTGGAAGTCTGATAAATTATTCACAAGAGTAGCGCTGAGGTTCACCTGTGGAGCTGAATTCTTTCATGGGACTGAATGACTTTCATCAGTCATTTTATTGACCAGTGTAGAAAAATGCAAGTAAATGCACATGGGAATACCCCCCACCAAAAGGCAAAACCTGCTCCAGCACCACAACTCTGACTAGCTAAATTAGTAATGGGATCTTGGGGTTATAATGAGTAATTTCATAGATCTATCACCTCACTGATTAATAGTGATCAAACAAGTCAGCTATATACTAAGAGTCATTAGGAGACAAGTAACAAGAAGACAGAGGGTATCATGATCCTACTGAATAAATCTGTAGTTTGCCTGCATCTCAGGTATTATGTTTTACACTTGCCTCTTGTTCTCAAAAAGTAAAAAGATGACTGTAAAACCAGTCTGAAAAGAACATAATGAAAAATCACTTTTGTGTAAGGAATGGCTAAATAAACTGTCTTCAGTCTCCAGACTGTAATAATGTGTACAGTCATTACTGGCATGGGTGCTTAGGAAGTGACTGTTTACTCTCTATTCTATTGCAAGAGGTCAGGAGCAAGGACGAGCTGGACTGAACGCAAAGGAGGTAGTTAGCAAATTAGTCCTCAGAGAAGCCACATTTGGTTCAGAAAGCCTTTAAGCTGAAGTTGGAAACTAAAGCAGTGGCTAGGGAAGACACAGCAGCAGTTTATGCATGCATCCTACTGCCCTCTAGGTCATCTATTTCTTTTAAATGCAGACACAAGATGTTAGGGAAGAGAAACCTTCCCTTGAGACTTAGGCACTCAGATAAATAAGACTTCCATGCTGCCCACAGGAAAAATGAATTAGTATTCAAATTAGGGTGCAAGCCCCCAAACAAAAAACTCAGTACATTTTGCAGTTTTCAGCCCTAAATAGATCACAAAATGTGCCTAAAAATAATCAGCCCCTTCAAAGGCAGGGCTCCCTTCCTCCTATGAGAAAAAAACAGTTCATTACCCACTGTTCAGAGAGTCCCAGCACCAACTAAGCCCTCAATCCCCCCTTCGCTTCCCACCTTTATAGGCTGCAGCTATGATCTGTGACCAACCAAAGGCTGAAAAGCACCATCCCAAATGAAAACTATTTAGTCTACAGTGTCATCACCAACCCATTTCACCTGAGAAAAGGACTCCCTGCACTTGTATACTCTTGGGAACTTCTCCCAGTTCCTGCAGTGCCTCTACCTCATACATCATCCCAATTGTTTTCAAATACAAGTGTATTGTGACTTCAGTTACAGGAAAATTAAAGTTGTGTGTTTCAAAAGAGATTCAGCAACTTAGTAGCTAGAGGTAATGTAGAAAACAAAAGAGTGGAGGTTGCTAATAAATGATGACCTAAGAGAGATTTTTGATCACTAGCTTTCATTCATCTGCTCCTTTCAGTCTCACTTAATCTAAACCAGTGAACTAATTGCACGTTCCTTGTATTAAGGTAAAACTGCTGCTAGTCTAACAACTCTCAGTGAATTGTGAGCCATTGCTACATATATTTAATTGTTCTGCTCCTTTAAAAATGCTACAGTGATAAAGAAGAATAGAAACAAAATAAAACTGGAATAATTAATTATTATATGTCTGGGATATGGAAGAACTTAAATTTGTGAGTGTGCATAGGCTGGTAATTCCAGAGATCTTACTGAAAATGATATTATACCAGAAGTAATATCAAAGGGAAAATGATGCAAGATGACTCAATAGCAAGTTATAAGTATCTCTGGAGGACACATCACAAATGCTAAACTTTTTGTGGCTTTGAATGCAATAATTAAGATGATTCATGGGAAAGGATACCTCTAATACCAGAAGAATGCATCTTTAGAAGGTCATTTTGAGTGGGTTTCTTATAGGCTTTAAAAAAAAAAAACAACTCCCTAGACTTACTGGAGAAACTTCCATTAATTTGCATAGAAGAAAAAGTCAAGCTCATAGTTGAGTAGGAATAGGTGACATTTCGAACTAATATGAGGGTATACAAAGCATAAATGGAGCTAATTTAGATGTGCAGAAGCATATGTAAGTTTAGAATTTTGCCAAGCAATTTTTATTAAAATTAAGTCTTTCTCAAATGCCAAATATTCTTTGGGAATAAATAGAGGTGTCAATGAAAAGAACACGTAAACCCAGACAAACTTTAAGATGAATTACTTAAGCAGGTGTGTTGGTTAGAGAAATTCACAAAAAAAATCCCCCTGTGAAAAGGTATGCATTCACTTTGTGAATTGCCTGGGTCTGTACATTCATACCTCTTTGCTCTTTGTTTTTCATTAATTCTAGTAAATGAAGTTATTTTAGCAAATCAAACTAAAATAGAAATTTAAGAAAAAAGGATAACCCTGAAAAACAAATTTTCAGTATTTCAAGCTCATCTGGGGATTTGGAGCAAGATGTGAATCCTATGAGCTGTGCTCAGGACATAGGAGAGGCAGGTCTTTGCCAAGCTCTGCCTAGTTCCAACCCCTCTGCCATAAGCAGGGACACCTCACACTAAACCATGCCACCCAAGGCTTCGTCCAACCTGGCCTTGAATACCGCCAGGGATGGAGACAACCTCCCNTCAGGACATAGGAGAGGCAGGTCTTTGCCAAGCTCTGCCTAGTTCCAACCCCTCTGCCATAAGCAGGGACACCTCACACTAAACCATGCCACCCAAGGCTTCGTCCAACCTGGCCTTGAATACCGCCAGGGATGGAGCACTCACAACCTCCCTGGGCAACCCATTCCAGCATCTCACCACCCTAACAGGAAAGAATTTCTTCCTTATATCCAATCTAAACCTCCCCTGTTTAAGTTTGAACCCATTACTCCTTGTCCTGTCACTACAGTCGCTAATGAAGAGTCCCTCCACACTCTAGTCATGTGCGAGTTCCTCATGCATTTCAGTTTTCATGAAACTCATCAAACTTACAGCTGAAATTAAAATGACTGAATCCAAGTTTTAATGTACATGTCTTGTACATTTCCATTGCATCATATTTACACTGAAAAGGTCATGAGCTGGACTGTGTAAAACGTAGCAGATCCAGTGTGGTGAATCATTTGGTTATTCATTTTTACACATGAATACATTGAGCTTTTGTCCACTGTGTTTTAATGCAAGCCTTGAGATAACACTTAGTTGGCACCCTGTCTACTGAGCGAAGGTATGGTGCAATAAGAAGTACACTCATTTATTCCCAGGACCTTTTTGTTAAGCCATCATTCTGTAAGGAGCAAATCAACATTTTCACAAGGAGATCTGCAATCTACTCCATTCTGCAAACTTTGAGTCTTAGTTCTCCATGATCCTGGCAGCTTCAGTCTCCCAAGTAGACCAGTTTAGGCAGCCTTACAGCAAGTAATATGGAATGGGATTACTGATATTATATTATTGAGGGTGTTTTCCTCACCCTGTATTTGCACTGCGAGTTATAATGAATTTTCAGTGTTTTCCTAGCACTTACTACTATGACACCCGAACACGTGGTTACAGGCCATACACACTTTGATATGGCTGGCTAGTGCAAGGCAATTCTTCCTGTAAAATCAAACTGCCAAGGTGGACAGTCTCTCCCATATGGTTGTTTTTTTATTACTATTATTTTACTGCCTGACATCAGGACCTCTATATTCTCTGTAATTGACTTCTTTGTTCTATTGACAGCTGCTGGAACCATTGTGCATAACTATTGGAAAACAAATTTTAAGTAAAATGTCTCACAAAATCAGAATGTAGTAAAATTTCTTTAGAAGACTTCAATAAGCATTGCTTTTGCAAAATTGTTGTGATTCTGGGCTAAACCTGTAAGGTAAAATCCAGCTACACACAGTTTATGTGACCCTTTGGTTATAGTGTAAAGACAATTACAACTTGGAGCCAGTTCTGGAGAGGCACCCACCAGATAAGCCATGCAAATAAGCCTTGTCTTCCACAAGGAGTCTTTCTACTGTCAACTCTATTTACTGTCACTGTAACATTATCCATCATGCTGTAGAAAGTGTCAGACATAAAAGTGAAGTGGAAATCTATAAAACTGGTTTTGAGCCAGTAAAAAAATATCAATTTTGTGGCAGCCTTTATTAATCCTATTAACTGTGATATTTTGGAATCTGTAGAATTTCAGAAGACTCATAATGCAAGCAGTGTTTGGATTAAAAAAGACACATAGAAATCCCACAAATATATACGCAGAGAAACTTAAGGAAATTACTCAGTGGCTGACATCCAGTTGTGTCAAAGCTGATATGGTTGAGAGGGCTATTCAGTCTTGTTGAGCTGGTTATCTTCTCCATGGCACCACCATAGGGAATTTTAATGTTGCCATTTAGGGATGTAGCTTCACACTGTTGACTGGAACACTACCCCTTTCCTCACCTGTGGGCTGAGCTGTCATGTGGAATGAGCTATGCCTCCCTCTACGTATCATGTCACACCTCTCTTCTTGAAGAAAAACTTGTGTCTTCATCAGAGGAGATCTAATCCAGTCAATCCACACAGTTACCAGAGTATTGTATAAAGTATTGAAATATTTTTCCTGTTATCAGAACAATTTTTATCTTTTTACTTTATTTGTTAGATTTAGATTTACTCTTTTTTTCCTAAGTAATTGTGTGACATGCAACTGACCTGGAGGGCACAGAATTAAATATTTTGCAATAAGAAATTCTGAAGGAAAAGAAAAAAGTGTTCTCTCTTTGGTAATGTCCTTAGCTCTAAGGATATACAATGAACTAAAAGTCTGACTGTGAACCTTTTCTTCCCTGTGGGGAACATTTTTTCACATAAGTAAACTCATTTATTTACACTGGAAGTACACTAAAGATTCCAAAGGCAAGTGTCGGATAAGAGCAGTTCAGCTGGAGCTGCACATGAGACAATGGGCTGTGAACTGTGGTTTATTAATTCATTCTGGCAATGTGACCCAGTAAGTGCAAAATAACAGTAATGTGAAATATGGTACACAAAATGTGAATAACAGCAATTATGCTAACTGTGAATTTAATCTTTGAGAAAGCTGCAATGAGGGATGCTCAGCATCCCAGGACATGTGTGGTTAACCTCAGCTAACTGGGTTAATCTCCCTCTGCTCTCTGTTATGCCTATGGGGAAGGAGAAGCTCATTCAGACTATTATTTTAGAACAGAAGTCTAACTTTACTGATTTTTACTTTTGAGGACTCTCTGTGTGTGTCTCTCTCTCTTTCCACACACTGCAGGAGGACACAGACTATCTTAGAAAAGTTGCTTTTGTAAATGCCAATCTTAGTACTGTGGTGGAAAGTAAGTTTCAGTACATAAATTAATATAAGTTGCATATGAATTTCCATGCTGAATGTTAAGATATATAAATATATATAGAAAAGTTTTCTAAAGAAATTTTACTACAACATATAGATTGCCATCAGCAATGCAAAAGAGGATGCAAATGAAGCACATGTTCGGTAGGTTTGCTAGTTGGCAAATAACAAACAAATAAACAAATCAATATCCACTGCATTGAGAAGTTCAAAATAATTATATCAGCACAGGGAAAGGGTCCAAAGGACCAGGCAGGAGGTTGTCACAGGCTGCCCATAGCTGTTCAGTGCCAGCACTACTGTGACCTGAGATTTGGCTTGGGCCAACTAGTGTTGTCCCACAGCATGCCCAGGCAATTCTGAAGCCCAGAGAAGGTACTCAGAAGCCACCCTATTCTGTGATGGTCAAAGTGCCAACCATGCAGACAAATTATATCAGGCTGTTTGCTATATGGGGCAGAGGATAACCTGTGACCTGCTTTATCTAACACTTAAAACCAGCCTATCTTGACAAGACTGCAGCATGGCTGCATAATGTGATACTAGTTTCCATCTCTATGACAGATTCCGTGTCCATCTTCACAGGCAATATGGACTCCTGCTTCAAAACTACTATACACAGGTTCACCACAAACATGAAAGAAAACCTCCTACCTAATACCTCAGTCCCAGCCTTGGCACAGGCTTGTTTCACTGGTATAATGACTGAATTATTCCCTTATCATTGATATATTCCTATTAATAACATTCTGCTCTGACTAACAAACAGCTTTATTTTATTGCCATGATTTCTGGCTTTCTCACAGTCTTTAAAAATATGAACTAAACACTCACTTCAGGAGTGGTCAAAAAATATTACTATTTCAATACAATATTGCAGGTAGTAAATCCTTTCACATATAAAAAGTAATCCCTCTGCTTGTTTAGAAAGACATATTACAGAGTAAAACCACAACTGTAAGTGATAAGAAAATCTCCACAAATGAAAAATGAAATTCTTCACTTTCCTGTTTTCAACTGATAGCAGAGGTACTGGTGCAAGGAAATCTGCTACTTTCACAGAAATATCAACCACAGTTGAGATGACATTGCTGGGATACCACATATCAGCAGAAAGAGGAAGGAGAATCTTCATTAACAGCATCTCAGTTAAATGGGGTATGCAGATTCGATCCTGAGCATGTTGACTTCACTTGTGACATTTTATCCCTATGGACTTGAGAGGGAAAGGTAAGTCCAGCCTGAGGTCCCAGCCACTGACAATAGTTCTGATCTCCCGATGGAGAAAAACTTTCTCAGAGGAGGCAAAGCTTGTCTGGGCAAGGACATCCCTGAAGCTTAGTCTAAGACAGTCAAGACACCTAAGTCTCTAAGGTCTACAGTAAATGTCAACACATCCAACTTCAAGTCCAAGGCATAAATTTTTCATCTGCCTTCTCCAACAGGAACACAAAATATCATGTGGATTTAAAGAAATTAAAAATAAAAAACTTCACGTACTTCGCAGCCCATGTATATATAACTGAAGTGCTCAGACACCATGGCAATTATGGTGATAAAAAATCAGTGAAGCCAGAGGGGCTGCAGCTCAGGGTCAGGCAGTGCTCCATGGGTGTGCAGCCACACAACAGGTATCCTGAGACACTTTCTAAGGTGTCTGAGGATACCTCCTGCCCTGAGAAGCAGTTTGCACTCGGCAGACTCTCCACCTTAAGCCAGGATAGCATGTCTATGTTCAATAGTCAAGTTCAAAAATTATGCGTTTTGGAGTAATCAGTCATCTCAAGGCTTTTAATCACATTCTAAAACCCCTAAAAATTATCCTCCTAGTTTACTCTGGAGCACCATTATAATTTTGGGTTATATGATTGACTACTTGGGCAAATGAAGATGTTAAATTAGTCCTATGAGTAACAGATGTCGTCTACTGTATCTTGGTGACCACCTCTTAGAATGGGATTTGCGCTGAGTGTGCTCATACAGCTCCAAAAAATAAGATAATCTGTGCAATCAAAAAAAACCCCATAACCAAACCGCCAAAATAAATTAAGAAGTTTTTTACTGTGAGAATGATGAGGCACTGGAATAGGCGGCCCAAAGATATTGTGAATGCCCCATCCCTGGCAGTGCTCAAGGACAGTTCAGACAGGGCTTTGAGCAACCTTGTCTATTGTGAGGTGTCCCTGTCCATGACAGGGGGGGTTGGAACCAGATGATCTTAGGGTTCTTTCCAACCCAACCCAAACCATTCTATGATTCTATAAAAAAGAAACCCATTCCCATCTGAAATTGCAGTACTTTAATAAAAAAAGTGAAGGAACACATCGTCCTTCCTAAAAAATAAACCAATCTCATTTTGTAGCTTTTAGGAAAGCATATGCATAGTGTGAGAACAAGGAGATGGACACAGACTCCATCTTCAGACTCCCTCTCCAAGTCCCCAGGTATCCATCCTGCAGGATGTTCTTGGATTTGCTGCTCTGATGCACAAGTATAACCCCAGTTTAGCTGTTTTACAGGAGAAGGCCAGTGAAGCTGGACCTAATCAGTTCTGCCTGTTTAAGAATGGGTGTTGATAAAATTGCATACAATGCAATCTAAGTTAAAATAACCATCTTTTAGTAAGTTGAAACTTACCATCAGGAAAGGAACTAAAAGCAGAGAAAGCCATCACAGGAAGCATTCCACCGCCACAACCAGCCAAACTTAAGGCCATGCATGCTTTCACTGGTTTGGTATGTTCTGAAGGCGGAAGAGGTTTACAAGTTGTCCTGCTCACTGTGTGACCCTGTGCAGGCTGCTCCACCCTGCTGCTCGAAGCCTGCCAAGCCTGCACCAAGAGGACAGCACAGCTCCCCCGTGTCCCTCCTCTGTGCATTGTCAGAGTCATGATAAAGTGTTTTGGGGGTTGGTTTTTCTTCTTTTCCCCTGTATTCTGAGTTACTTCCCATTCTTCCTCAGGGGATGCGTAAATTCAGTCATAGCGGTTTATTCCTTAAGTGCAAGGGGCTACCAGATAAAATAACACAAACTAAGGAATGTAGGCCAAGTATGTGTCCCAATAGTCAAAGCGAGTTTCACCATGGACTGCAAAGGGACTCCGACTTGGCCTTATTTCTGCAGATGTGGAAAACATTAGTGAAGCTTTAGAACATGCCTGGGGCTCTGTCCTAAGCTCTGCTGAGCAGCTATAGGAAAAATGTAGGAAACATAAATTTCTCCTCTTCTCATGAGCCAGGGCGGGAGACTTGTCCAATGAACCATCTGTGACAGCATATTTTGAAGGTGCAATACATTTTGCAGACTATCAGAAGATATAAAATGCATGCAGCTCCCAGCAGCAATTTTAGCCAACAGGCTGAAGCGGGCATCTCATGGAGGAGCACAAAATGTCTCATAAGGAGCTGCAGCCAAGACACAGTCCTGATGGGAGCTGACACTATCTCAAAGGCAGAGGAAACATCAGGCTGTGGTATTCTTCTGTACTGTTGCATGAGCCAGGGCAGTTTAGCTCATGCTTTGTAATTACCAAAGGTGATTTATTCCCTTATTATCATCACAGACAATTAATCAAGAGAAAGGTCATAAAAAAAGGTTGAGACTTTAACGCATTTCAAAAGTCTGGCTTGGATATTCTGCTACGTATTAGGAGTAGAGCTTCTTTGCTCCACGGTCTGAGCAGAACTGGACTTGGCAAAGGAGAGGATGTAATCAACTTCATTTGTACTTTGCCTTCTCTCACAGAAACTGGGAACATATGTCAAAATAAGCAACCACGGGAGTGTCCAGGATCACGGTTTTCATTTTTCTGGAAAAATAGAACAGATGGAAGGCCAAGTACCCACATTTATTCATTGTGCGTGACTTTTTACCATGGGTGTGTAAGAGGTTAAATATTATCTTCTTCCTGTTGTTGCCAGTTCAAGTTGAAGGAATTTGATGTGGAATTATTCTTAAAGAATTGTGCATGAGACTGACAAAACTAGCTAGGCAATTGGAAAAACCACTGCAGAGTGTTTGGGCACATAACTGCACTCACTGCAAGACTTGAAGAAGATGAGAATTACTATAGTGTAATGCAATTTTGCTATGGGAGGGAGGTAAAAATCTCTCCATATGGTTTGGTCTTATTTTAAAGAATGATGCATGCAGACACTGTAATTTCATACAAAAGAAGTGAAAAGGGTGATTTCTGCATAACAATATGTCACTTCCTTCTATCCTGGGCTGTTCTGTATTCTGATCATTGTGGCATGACCTTTCTGGTGCTGAAATCAAGCAGCTCCCTTATAGCATGTGTGAAGGGTTTAGCTATGTTTGGTGTTCAATATAAAGATCCAAGCGTGTCATTTTGCCATGGCAAATTTTGAGCGAAAGAATGGATTAGTCATGGTAAAAATGCTAAGTATAGATGGACCTCTGCAAAAGCTATAGGCTTTTTTTCTAGTGGCTCAGCGAGGGTTGTGTCTTTCTGTTTATCAGAGAGGGTTCTGCTAGTGATTGATTTTCTGTTGGTTTTCATTTTTAAACATGAGGGTAGGTGGCAGTGGAATGTATGAGCCAGTGCTAGAACTGAGATGGGAGCAAAGATCACCATAAGATTAGTGACTTTATGTAAAGATAAAAGACATTTATTATTTACATCCATATTGCTTCACGATTCTAGCTGGGGACCAGGAGTTCTCAATGGTTTGTGATGGACATGGCAAAGACCCTTAGAATCTTAGAAATGAGGTATGAGAGGGAGCATGTGGCTTTAGGCAGATAGTCACAGGAATATGAAAAAACAGTGGCATAGATCCTGTTCCTCAGAATCATTTCCAGCAGACCAGCAGTATACTCTTCAAACATGTTGGGTAGCGCAGAAAGGAAAAATAAGAAGGAAGATTTTGAAGGAAGATAGCAAAGTAAGATGCTGAGAATGTTTCTTGTTCAGAGTATGAATTAGTGAGAAATTACTCCAAACATGTACAGACCAGTTACTGATTTCTAGCACAAGACACAGAACACCGCATGGCCTGAGTTCTGAGTAGCCACAATTGCCTTCTGCTGGTATGAGGGAAGAATTATTTTCACTTTCCTGGGTGAAGGTCAAGACTCTCCAAGGCAGAGATCAGTGAACCCATCAAGTTTAGCATTGTGAATACGTGTAAGACTCCCATTTTCCTCTTGTGAAGTTTGCTTTCTATTTGGGACATCAATGCCCAAAGTGAATTCTGTGAAGTTCATGGAGTTACAGTGTTTAATTTTGCCCTGGGAGATTAAAGCAGAATGCTCAATACTTCTGAAATTTCTGTGCTCAACACTTCTGTTTGCATTCCTTTGTTTTCTGGATTTTTTTCAAAAAAGAGCTTTGATTTTCAGGTTGAGATTTTAAACACACAGAAGCCTGGAAGTTCTAAGTTACTGTTACCACAGCAACAAAGATTATATATACCAATTAAAGACTGTATATGTAACAACCACAGAGAGTAACACTGATTCCTAAAGGAATCTCCATTCTGGCTAATAAGAATCTTTCCTTGACTTTTTGTGGGTTTATGTGAATAGAAATGGGTATGCAAATAATAGCACTTCTCCAAACAAAAAGTTTTCCAATTAAATTACTGTATAAGCATTTTATTATAGAATTTTCTACTTTTTCTTCTACATTATCCTTGATTTTGGTCACTTTCCCCAAAAGCTGGAAACCTAAACATAAAGAAAAAGAACAATTATTCTTAAATATTAAACAGTGAGGTAATTTAGATTCTAATTATCTGTGGTTTAGTTCTGCGAACCTGATTGGAGAACTTGTGCAGCACTGAAACTTTGAAAACTTTGACATCTGCTTAGAGCAAAGTCTTATATAAGAAAGCATTGCTAACACTGGGCTGATTGATTAATTTGTTCCATAGCAGTTAAGTGTGTGTCAATTTATCACCCTGTACCTTGCACTGGGAGACAGCTATGCTTAAAAACAAAATGACTTCTGTTAACAATTGGAATACAATTCTTTGACAAAGAAAACTGCATGCACAGGACTCATCTTACAAAATCAGACTCTGGAAGAGCGTGTCCCTCTCCACTGATCATAAAAGGGTCTGGCTGACAGTCTAAGATGAGAAGCCTAGCTTTTAAGCACTAAATTTAGGTGAAGTTAATTCCTTTTTTATATGGATGATGCACAACTCTCTTTTTCTTGTTGCTGGAAGGAAGGTCTGCTAAAACTGATCTCTGAATCTGGCCTCTTTATGTTACCGAATGAGAGCTGACAGGCTTTAGGGAAAGATGAAGCTGCTAGGACATTATGACAACCCCTAACAAGTGGCCATTTGAATTTCCCATTTCCTGCCCTATAGAATGGGAAAAAGCGTGGTCAAGACAGACAACAAGGAAGGAGTGTGCACATGAAAAGGTGACACACTAGGGATCACGGCAGGTGGTGTGACACCCCCACACAGTACCAGTGGGTTACTGAGGTGATGTAGTGCATTAGCAGCTTACACCGCTTCATTTGTTTGTGTATTTAAGCTTCATTGTGTGTGTGCGTACATGCCACCACTGAGCAATTAAAGCTGCTGAAGACGACAGGCCTCACTGTAATAGTTTTAAGCTTTGTTCAGTCACAACTGAAGGAAAAAAGCTGGTTTTATCTCTCTCTTTTAAACGAAAAGATAAATAATAGATGTTAACATTTCAAATAAAATTATTAATCAGTCAGAGGAAGCAAAGTCTTTAGTTTCATGAACAAAGTATTAATCCATTTCAAGGCCAGGAATGTACTTCTGAAAAGGATGGGGTTTGGCATCTACCAAAATTTCACCCAAATTGTCATTTCAAGGTGTTTTGTCTTTCTTAACCATGACCTGATACAGGAAATCAAAACCTTGTAAAATAACTGCAGTTATCTAAAATATGCTAACATTCAGCCACTGCTTCCTGGCTTTATGGATCATCACATCTACCCTGCTACTAGTAATTTGTTTATTTATACTCCTTGGGGAAACACTCGCACCTCCTAATCAAATAAATGCAATAAAAATCAATGTCACCTGCAAATCATAAGAATGGTGGAAGATATTTGAATTCCAAACCATTTGAATCTCAAGACTCAATGCACCAAGATGCCCATCTGTGCTTTGAAACATTGCTCCTGAGATTTCCAAGAAGGTGATGATCCTCTAGGTGGATATTTAGCAAAATCCAGCCAGTGGCACTTTTACCTATTTCTGATCGGAAACACCATTTGCTCTGTATCCTCTTTTTGTGGTTACCCTGGAGTAAAAGAAAATCACATGGACAAAACCACATACAGACACTGGGCATGTAAACACATACAGAGATGCTGGTAAGATAATTCTCACACGGTTTTTAGACTGTGCCCAGGTTTTATCTATCTCCCCTGTCATCCATATATTTTCCTTCACACAGACACACACCAGAGGGTAGAAGTAATCTCACTTACCCTTATTAATCTAAAACTTGTCTAGTCTAAACTAGTTATATAGGTTCCCTCTGGAGTCTGCAGGGAGCAAAAGCAAGAGGCAGGCACATCCAGAGGGAAATTTACTTGCCTGTGTTAGACACTGAGGGTAGGATGAAACAGTTTATGGAAATGCTCCTCTCTCTCCATTGGCTGCAGATGGAATACAGACAACCTGCCTGGAGAAAATAATTAACTAATAAAGTTGGTAAGGTGATTCACACAAAATGCATAGGTACACCCTGCTTTTGGAGACTGTGTGGTCCTGTGTTGGGATTTATCATGCTATCAGAAGAGACAAATACTTCACTAAGACAAACCAGCAGAGTGATTGAAACCTAATCTGAGCTCATGCTGCAGTTTTCTGCTAGGGAGAAAGTGTTTGGAAAATATCCCCAAATTTTCATGCACCAATATGTTTCCTCGGGTTAGAAACAGAAGTGGCACAAGAAAATCAACCTTGGTTCTGCTGCAAAGCAGCTCCATTAGATTTCTTCCAAGGCTGAATAAGTAAAGGATGTTGGAATAGTTCAGTCAAATTCTGGGTAACTGTCCAAACTTCAGGGTGCAGCAAACAGAGCAGAGCACTTGTCTTCTTCAAAGATTGCCTAAGCATTGTTTGAAACTGCAGACTAGCATAGTATATAGTAGACCAACTACAGTGAAGGATGGGGCATATAGAAAACACAAAGCTCAGTGCATTAACTCTCAGTGTGAGGCTACCAACAGCTCCTTCAGGAATTGTCACTCACCCTGCTCTTGTAGCAGTAGTATTCATCCAATAAAAGCCCAATATACCTCTCACAGAAGATGAAGCAGAGTGTTATGGAAATGGACAGTAATTTAATATGTGGCCTCATGCTGCACACTAGTCAAACACTTTCTGGAGAGAAGACTATTCCTTTCCTCCTGCAATTCCAGACGGAGCCTGTACTGGGTGGTTAAACATGTTGCAGCAGCACCATGGAGATATAAAGGTCAAAATTTTCACTAGCCTTGTCTGTCTGTTCTAAGGCACTGAACACCTGATATTTTCACATAAGTGAAGACACAGTGCACTACATAGCATTTATTAGAAAACAGGACAAAAGTAAAAGGTTGGATTTGGTTTTGTTTTTTAATTCATGAGCTACTGTAAAAAGTTTGGTTTGAATATCATGCTTACCATGAAAAGAGAATGTAATAAAAGAGACAGAGATTTCTTCATATTAGTAGATGCCTTAATTGCAAGTCTTTACTTTCACTGCAGTTTATGTACATGATCTCATTTCTGCAAAATTTCATTAAACAAACTTTTTAGCTTTCACTCCTTCCCTTATGCACTGCATTTTAACTAGGAAGCTGAAGAATGATTCAAGACCTCACCTACAATCGTTTGAAACTTCTGATCCATAAAGCTTCATGAACATGTAGTTTTGCAGTTGTTTGGTTTTTTAACTTACATGTCTCCCTTTCCAGCCAGAGAAGAAGCTCTCAATGGGTCTATCTAGCTTCCCAAAATTCTTTCATTGTCCCTTTCTCCTTTCACTCTTCAAAATCCTTCAATAATTCATATTGTCATTCCACTTGATTTGATATCATCTAAACTTTGTCTCATTAGGCTAGGAAAAATCCTTCTTCATTTACAAATGAAAGTAAAGTTTCTCAAGACAATTGGTTAGGAAGTCACAGTCATCAGTGCTGCAATTTAATATCAGTGCTCCCTTTAAATAAATTGTTGTTACAGCTTTGGGGTTGAGAGGTTCAGAGACTGAGCTGTACAGTTCACATTGTCCAATCACTTTAACTTGGAATTAAATAAAATCCTCAACTTTAAAAAATATGAGCGAATTTGCAGGGTGAAAATTAAACATGTAAAGGCTGCCTTGTCCCAGTCTGATAGGAAAGCTATTGGACTGATGGTCATCTCTATTTTGCAGAAAAGGACTATCGACTGCTTAATGAGAGGTGAAGTGTCCATGGCATATTTTGGTCAATTCTCTATTAACAAAGCAAACCTATGCCCTTTGTTGTTATCATCGCTACCAATGATCCAACTGGAAGGAAAGCTGGAAATTATTTTCTAGCTTTAGATCTGTTTTCTAAAGAAAAGACATTTCTAGTCTCTTTCTTTGTGATTAAAACCTTCGACATACAAGCTGCTAGAAAACTGATGTAACCAGATTGTCAGGATGGAAAGAAACAAGCAGCTGGGATCCCCATCTGCTGCAATAAGAAGCTAAGCTAAAAATCCTCTCAACATGCTCATCTGAGGTAAAATGAGTCAATAAAACTGCGTTTTTATCCATAAAAGCACCCCAGAAATTCCTTCCTCTATTTCCCCTTACATTACCTCTTTACAACACTATTTAGACCAGTATCATCCAATATGGTCAGGGTTTTTAGCCAAGTCCACGATCTGCTATATGAACAAAATGTATAGCATGTGATTTATGTTTAATGTGAAGGACATGGTTTGCCTCATTGTGTTAAGCAATGCTACACAAACGTGTCAATTGTGGTGTTTCCTCTGATCTCTCAATAGTTCCCACAATTGCCACTCCAGTGTGATGGTGATGGGCTCACTGGTGTCACTGAGGCAGCATTAGGCATTTGGTGCAGACTCTCTTGAATACTAGTCAGCGCTATAAATGGTAACACACCAGTTCCACCACCTCCAGAAACAGAAAAACAGGAAATACCATTTTAAACAATGGTCTAAAATATGATAAAAGAAAAGGTAGATTCAGATGAGAGATGGCATTTCATTTTAGTATAGGAAAAACAAAGAAAACCAGAAGGGAACTGGGAGATTTAGATAGGTATAATTAAAAAATTGCTAATGTTTAATATTTTATATCAATCAAGTTGAAGAGGAAGTCATGTGTCCTTTCTGCCTTTGTTATAATTAATTCATTTCCTTTTCAATGTAAATAATACATTTAGTTTCTCTTCCTGGTCTATTAATCTTTTCCTTTTAATATATCATTTTTTATTCTGTTCCCTCTATTTTAGTTTTAATCTTATTTTTGCTAACTGAAATGTTGTATTCTTTAAGTAGAAACTATTTCTGCCTTTTCACTTCTTGACCTTGTTTTGGTGTTTCTCCCTTATTATTATTCCAGTTCTTATTTTCTGGATATTCTAAACTTCAGCACAACTCAGGGGATACCCTCTTATTTAGGCTATCCAATTTTAATACTTTTTTATTAAGAATGGAAGCTTAAAATTGAAGATATTTCTTTTCATAGAAGTCTGAATTTAAGAATTTGAAGATATTAACCATCGTGATAATTTGATTAGTCTATTCGATTATGTAAGATTACACTAAAATGAATATGACAGAGACTAAATACTAATTTTTTTCCAGATAAAATATTTTATAATGCAAAGCATTTTTTTATTTTAACACAGAAACATTTAATTGGAATAATTTTAAGCTACAAGACCCTCACCCTACTTCTTAGCTTTGAAAATGATTTTTCTATTTGTATTGCAAACAGAGAAGAGTAGAGAAAGAATACAAGATAGAAACATGGGAGGAAAGTGGGAACAATGTGCATCTTTGGGGTATGTACACCTTTATACAAATAAACAGAAAAGCCAAGGCACCCAAGCCATCCTGTTTCTAGCAGTCTTGGTTTTAATGACATGCTGCTTTGTTTAACCAAAAAAAAATGTCAGTTATCCACATGTAGTCTTTCACCAGTGTACTGTATGTTGTTGACACGCCTCACAACAGATATGGACTATGTTCATAAGATCATGGCATTATTGCTATATATGCTCATAAACATCAGACTAACACAGTTCCAAAGAGGATGCCTAGACCTTGATGTTATGACTACCAAATATTTTTCAAAGCAGAGCTATATTTCTTTTCTTTTGCATATTCCTCATGACAATCTTCCCGTGGGTCTCATTTTCCCCTGTTTTTCCCCCATACCTAACAGCTTCAGCTACGCACATTCCTCAAGTACTTCACCCTTGAAGAAGTGTTTAAGGATCAGCACTTTGTATGTATTCAGCAATACTGAGAAAGAGCACCAGTAGGCAGCATCTGTGTAAAGCCTTAGTGCTACATGGTCTGCATTTTGCCAAACATCACAAACAACATCTTCTGCCCAAAATCTCAGCGGTTGAATGGTAGACAAGAGCCACCAGGCTCTGCAGCAGTGTGCCTGTGTCTCCCCTGAAGCACCATTTGTGGTACCACACAGCCTACCAGCCATCAGCCACTTGGCCACACAGTGAGTGTTCTTGAGCACAATAAGCACAGCTCAAACGACAAAATGACAAAAAAATCTTAAACAAAAAAATCCTAAAGAGGCAGCATTATACCGTGGCTTATTGGCTGTGGTAAAAACAAGTTTAGGGGGTATAAATAGCAAGCAGAACTCCTCTCTACCATTGATGGAGTATTGAGGGGTTTTTTTTAAAGTGCTCTTCAGATTTGGTGCATGAATTATCACCTCTAATAGCTGATAATTAAACCACTTCAGCAAAGCTGTGAAATAGAGAAGACTAGCAATAAAATCTCAATCTCACCTGGCAATTATTTTGAAACTATGCTCCAAATAACAAGATAAATAAATCTGTCTACGTCACAGGCAATTCTCTGCTGACTAACAATTCCATAAATAAACACACAGACACACAGATGCACACATCTATAGCCACATCTATATGTATAAGCTTCAGTGAAATATAGAATAGGTCTTAAAATCAATTGCACAATCAAGGAAAATAATATGCTAAAACTAGAGACACACTCAATGACCTCTCTTGAGCACTGTGTAACTGGCTCGAGAACATTATATAAAAGCCTAGATTAAAAAAAAAAAAAAAAAAAAAAAAAAAAAAAAAAAAAAAAAAAAAAAAAAAAAAAAAAAAAAAAAAAAAAAAAAAAAAAAAAAAAAAAAAAAAAGAGCTAATAAGCAGATATTTTCGTTTATGGAATCTGAAAAGCTCTCTGGCAATCCTGTTCATTGTTCTGTTTTAGAAGTAAACCAAACTGTTCCAGGAACAAGTATCAATTTCACCATTAAAAGAAAACTACCCATTCATAAATATTAAGTGATGATATTATCTCTTTCCATGACTGCTTCTTTTTAGGCAACAAAAGAAACATACTCCACATCCAGGAAAACAAGAAATAGCTTTAGCAGCTACAGAATCTGCTTATCCAACACATATCTTAAATGGAAAACTGGAAGTACATTTTGGGAAGCTATCCCACTGCAGAAAAAAGAAAGAGCATCCTATGAAAGACCATAGTGCTGCAGATAAACTTCTACAAACATAGAAGGGACAGTATAAGCACTTCAAACCTTTTGATCTGATGAAAAATGCTATGTTTTTTATCTTCTAAAAAAGAAGTTTTTGTTCTCAGTTGCAGAATAAAACAAAAAAAAAGCCTCATAATGTAGTGTGAGAACCTTTGCATTCATTAGGAAGCTTAACATTTAGAATCTTGTGATAGAATTATGGGTTAGATCTCAGAATTTCCCTTTATTTATTATTCCTTAGAAACCAGGAAGTTTGGAGTCCTTTTAGGTAAGGATGTAAAAACTGGAAAATTCTTGATGGTTGATGTGAAGATGTAACAGTTGATTCATAATCAGGTCCAAAGACCTTTTTCAATATCTTTACCGTCTTCTCAAACCTACAAAATTTGCTTTATAACTATAGTATTCAAAACCTGCTGACTTTCAACACCAGTTGTTAAGATTTGACATTTCAAGAGGTGACAGTGTGAAAACACTTTATGGTGGGAAAACTCTGAAAAAGCTTATCACTACATAAAGGAAACATGAGGCACAGTCCTACACAAAAGCTCAGTCCTAGGTGGACGATGTCATTTGTAGAGGACAGTCATCTGGAGCAGAAAGAAGCACAGATCTACTTTGCCTCCACATAAGACTGCCCTCTCTCCTTGATGCTGTGCTACATATTTTTTCTCTAGAAATACCTGATAATTTCTTTTTTGCTAGTTATGGGCATACAAAAGCTGCCCCAAGGGAAATTGTAGTGAGAAGTAGAACTGAGAAAGGAAACAAAACAAAAAAAAAACCAAAAAACCAAAAACCAAAAACCAAAACCAAACAAACAAACAAAAACCAAAACAAAAAACCAAACAAAACCATAGGAATGGGAATATGCATGGACAGACAGAGAGATAAAGTAGAATTATATTAGTTTCTCTGATTTCTCTGGAGTTATTTCTAGCATGGCAAGAAGACTATCAGGCTAAACAATTCACAACTATTACCAGATTCAGAAATTTCTCTTAATAATGCATACATTAATGCATTATTTTACAATCAGTACATGACTGTACTAAAATTAAATAGAAACCCAAATGTTTCAGATAAACTCACCATCACTTATAATAGTCATGTTTCATGCAGTAGCTTTCATTATTGTGTAGGCAAGCAATGACTTTGTTTTTGCTGTACCTAAACCTCCCACTCTACATCAGAATCAAGCAGACAGATAGAAGTTTCCAGAATTTCTCCTGATCTGACAAGAAGAGAGCAGCAGCAAGAACAGCAAACAAAGAACATTTCAGTTTTGAAAATCTTCTGAAAAAGCTCCAAACAAATTTTGATTTGTTATGAAAGGCATGTTTGTGATAAGCCCTAGTGCACCTGGAAGAAGTTTTTGACTGGAAAAATCATATTCTTATAGAATTTGGATCTATTTACACATTTTAAATCCAAGGTCATATTTCAAGGATCTTCTTGTTCTTGTGAAGAATGAAGCAAATGAAAGTCGTAATGTTATGCAGCTTCTGAGGAATTTTTATGTCTGTGTATGGAGTTTATGTCTAGGAGATAGGCTGCAGCCTGTTTTCACTGTATTTCTTCTACAATTCTGGTGCAAGTAGCAGTACATGGAAGACCCTACAGTATCATTGTTTAGTTCATTTCTGATAAGAAATATATAGTTTTTAACTCACATTCCTCTTTATCAAATGCTCTATCCATTTCACAAATTGATGTGTTTTATACACATATTATTTTATATTTCATGGTATTGTCTCATAAAATAGCAACTCAAAAATTAAAATAAGAGAGGGTGAGGCCAAAAAAAAAGCTATTGAAAGTAAAAAAATGTTCCAAACAGGTCTACTGGTTTCTGTTCTGGTCTCAAAAGATCAAGCATACACAAGTATGACAAAGTCACACTATAAACCAAAGTACATTAAAGGAATCCCTGAAGAAATATATGCCAAGAAAGTATGACCTCAGATAAGCTGCACTAATGCAAAAATTAACTGCACTGGTAAATTAGACAGAGATTGATAGGTTTTACAGAAGGAGCAGTGAAAAGTGAGGTGCATAGTGAGATGGCAAAGTCAGTTCTAAGTGGACTTTGAGAAGTTGCAGATGCATCTCACAACACTGACCATCCACGTGGTTAAATATAAGATTAAGTTCAGTGCCTCTGAGTTCAGTGCATGTGATAAAAACAATTTTAACTGCATGTATACTTCAAGAGTCTCTAAATTACTTAATAACCGTCAGGAAAGAGATTTTAGACTTGTGAATGCTCTTAGAAAATGTCAGCTCAGTGCCTAGTGATGGTTCAAAGAGCAAACACCATCTTCTGAATTGTCAGAAAGGAATAAAGAGGGTGAAGAAGAACAGAAAATATTATGCTGGTGTATAAATCAATGGCACACACATTTCTTGAATCTATGTGAATTTTGGCCCCACTATTATAAAAACATTAGAGTAGAACTAGAAAAGGTGAGAAAAGGGCAATAAAAATCATCCTACCAAATGGCTTTTTTTTGGGAAAGAGAGAATAAATAAGGTATGACTCTTCAAGCAGTGAGTAAGAATAAATACAATAGAGGTCTATAAAACCAGACTTGCCAAAGAGAAGTTGCAGGGACAACATATATTGACATGTGCCACGAGTCATACAAAAGTATTATTAGACAGCAGACTTAAACCTAACAAAAAGCAGTACTTTTTCAAACAACACATAAATTGTAAAACTCATAGCCACAGGAAGTTCTGAAAGCCAAAAATATAAACTGTTGAACTATTAGAATGGCTTTTAAATGTAGTAGTATGGGTGTGACCTCCAACTAAGACAGTCCCCAAACTGCTGATTGCTGGGAGGCAGGAAGACGAGGCTGGAGAGCATGATTTCCAATATGCCTTTTAAGATCAGAATATTGAGAGGGTGATATTTTCCTTTCTGGTTTGTGAACAATAAAAATCATTACTATGCATTTTCATTTCTGGAATTAGCACCTATTAAAATATTCCTGTTCCCTTTAAGGCAGAAAAGCTAAATATCTGGTTCTTAAGTTTTGTTTCAGGCTGAAACTGTCTCTCACAGAAAGAAGATAGAGAAGTAAATGGGCCTTTTGTTTCCTAAGTTCTTGCTAAATATCTCATAAAACAAGGATCAAAGAATCACAGCCTCCTTAATTGTTTTTAAACAATCACTGAAAGGAAAGGAACATCCACAGTGCATTAAAGTTTAACTTTCTTAGAGTATCGTACAAAAGTTTTCTTCTTTTTCATGTCAGCTTCACCATTCTTTTATGGCTTGCAGGAGCTTTGTATCAGTCACAGAAAACACATCTGAAGTGTGTAACTCAAAATGTTCTGGCATTTATACAGCAGATAAGTCTAAACTAAAGAGCTAGGGAAAAGGACAGCAAAAAAGTATAATATCTTCCTTAATAGTATCATCAGACAGTTTTACTTCAAGTGCCCTGCAATGCCTTGGTTTTGTCTGACATAAAGTCAAAGAGCCAGAAATAGCTTCAGAAATGTTGTCAGAAAACCATTTCTTTAGCTTTCCTGTTATGAAAAGAACAAGAAATTTCTTGTGATTTATATTTCCATTTCTGGAAGTATACAGTACTTTCTATGTTGTTCATAACATCAGGTAAAGAACAGTTCCTCTGATGTTTCTTTAGTCCTCTCAATATACAGATCTTAATGGAAACCTAATGGATCCTAACAGTACTTCTGCAATAAATATGTCCTACTAGCTATCTGTTGTAGTTTGAGTTTTGCTCCTTTAAGACCTCACTGCACTTTTTCATGTCCAGCAGCTATAGAGTCTGGACACAAACCCAGCTGAGTCTCCCGCCTGCAGCAAGTCTGGAGAGCTCATTAGGCAAAGCTTACAGGGAAACCACTGGAAGGAGGAAGAAGTAACTGACTAAAAAAGCATTTATTTCTGGGCTGTGATTAGAGCTCAGCCTCTTTTATAGAAACCAAGGCTACTGATTACACAGGTCTATATGTAAACAAATAGTGTTAGCACAGGAAAAATGCATACTGAAATGCTGTTATATCTAGAAGCTATCTTTGTATTTTAATAATTTTTTTATTATCTGATTATCAACAAGGAAGAACATTTTTTCTTTGTTTTCTGATATATACAGCTTGAGAAGGTGAAGGTACTGAGCAAGTGATAGTAAAGATGACCTTTAGAATTTCTGGAGACATGTTGGGTTAGTTGTAGATTTCCTCTATGTCTGCCTATGGGGATCTGAATGGAAGAGCACTGCCCTTCAGGATGCAGAGCAGTGTCAGTCTTGCTGTCCCACTGAAACCTGATGGAATCATAGGATAGTTAGGATTGGAAAGGACCTTAAGATCATCTAGTTCCAACCCCCCTGCCATAAGCAGGGACACCTCACACTAAACCATGGCACGGCATGCACAACCACCTCTGAGCAACTCTGCACCTTTAAAGCAGAGAAACAGACACGTCTGGGGCATGATTAATCTCATGCATTTTGGCTGTTTACTTGAGGTTGAGATTAATTACACTCTAAAAAGAAATTTTTTATTTCTACTGAATTTGGAAGGAGTCTGGGTGACTTGCTCAGGTATAGCCATCTGTATATCTGTATACCCATCTGTAATATCTGCAGTTAGGTGAGATGAATTTTCTCTTGCTTGCTTTCCTGCCAATGCTACACCCACCAAATCCCTACTTCAGTTTCCTTTGTCCATATCCTTTTTCCTTGGTGAAAACAAAGCATCCCAATCCTGCTTTTACTGTGGGTCTTGCATTTGAGACACAATACCTCAGTGGCTGTCTGTCTGTTTGCACTCTTAGCTCTGCAGATTCTAAACCATAATCTTCACCTGCTAGTCTGAACTCACATTAGCTTTGATGCCAGTTGCATTGGTTCCCTCACAGTTTCCCAGGTGGCCACCTATGCCCATAAAAAAGAGAGACAACAGCATGCCTTGTAATCATTCCCATTCCCCAAGGGGGCTGGTTAGACAGACTCTGCTTTTTGCTTCCCTTAAAGCATAATTCTTCTGTCCTTAGTCATGGACACAGTCCCAGTAGTGTCCAGGAGAATTACTCCCTTGAGTTAATAGTGCTGAACCCCTGTTTCACTTCTCTTTAATCATGCTAATCTTCATCTTTTATTCACTAACTGATAACAATGAAACTGCAAGCTCTGCCTTACCTTCTTCTAAATCTTAGGCAATGATACGTAATCCATTTAGGAATTCTAGAGAAGATGGGAGATATAACTCTTTGCTAGTGATGCCATAGGTGAGTTAGTCATCTGCTGAATTACAATCCAGGAAAGAAAAATCCAATAAGCAAAGCATTATTTGTTTGTTTGTTTGTTTGTTTAATATTGGTATATTTTCTGGCTTGGAAGTAATTTCTTGTGCTGCTTTGTACAATACTGAAGGTAAAAGTGGTCTCCAGACATCAGAGTGTTTCACTGGGTGGCAGAAACAAGCAGACTGCTTTTTTTAAATGCTGCTATGGCTATTCTGAGGGTCTGTCAGGAAGCCAATACTATTCAACACCTATATGACTGATTATACCTCAATCCCTCACCAGACAACCAAACAGATGTCACCACCAAGGATGCCTAGTGGCTAGTGAATAACATTTCTGTTGCAGTGACATGGCCTCAATCAGGAGGAGAGGGGATTTTCTCAGGGAGGTAATTACTTCTTACTGATATAAAATCTGGATGCTGAAAACAGTGATCTCCCAAACAGTGCGGTAGAAGGAACAAATTTAAAAAGAATAGAGGCATCCAACCTTACCTACAAATGGTGAATAGGAGCCTAGCAACAAATATTTTGCAGAACTAGGCTGAACTCTATTTAACAAATATCTTCTCAAAGTGCTGGGGATGACAAATACTGTATTCTTGACTGTACTAACACATTATTCAGTCAACACAACACATTCAAGTGAAGAAATGCTCTTTGCTTTGAGCTGATATGCAGGAATGCTACCAAGATGTAGGCATAGCATTCAAATATATTTCTAGTTTGTTTTGCATAAGCCATTTCTAAGGAAGAAAAAAGCTTCTGAAATACAAAATTTACACTAAAAACAATGAGCATGTTGAAGGTCTCGTAACATTGCAGAATCAGTACAGTAACCTGTGAAATGCACTGTGATAAACAGGGTGAGTTACTGTTAATGATAGTGATATGTAGCCCTTTCACACAAGAAGAAATATATTCCAGGTATGCATTCATCACAGCTTTAGTCAGCTCTGGAAATAAAGTGGCATTCTTACCTCTGTGTAGTCAGGTTTCTTGCTAGAGACAAGAGCGGCATTTTAACTATCTGCTGAGTTTCTACTTCATTTCACTGCATTGCAACTTTGAAACCTCTTCTTCTCTGTCTGACCTTGCATGGATTTTTGTTTCCTGGGCAGTTTTTATTTATTTTTTTTTTAATTTTTAGCCTCTCCGAAAACTCAGGATGGTCAACATTTAAATGTGAAAAATTTATTTATTTAGTGTTCTGGCTAAGTCCCAGGTAGCTCTTAAAATCTCAGTTTTACTACTTCATTTATACTCAAAACACCTATTATTATTTACAAGCATTTGGGCTAAAGCTTTTAATGTGTTTAATGTGAATACCTCAAACCTCACGTATAAATCCACACTGACATTCCTCCCCCCTCCCCCCGCATAAAGAGACTGACTCAGAGGATGTAAATTTCCTCTGAAAACAAAGGCTGTGATCAACTCCTGCCCATAGAGCAAGCACATCAAACTTTCTTCAACTATACTGGAGTGACTTACCCAAACTTACACCAAATACCTGTGGCAGAACATGAAACAAACATTACAAGCTTTAGAAATTCCTCATTCCTGCACCTCCATGGAGAACAAAGATTTTGTTGTTGTTGTTAATAGCTTTCATATTGAAATACTTACAGAGAAACCAGCCCCTCAAGGTACAGGGTATCTCTGCAGAGCACCTCAAATACTTTTGCGTTGTTAATGTCTCTATCTAGCGCACAAAGACTGTTGTGGCCTTCAGCCCTTTTGTTGCCTGTGCAGCACTTTGGTCTCTCTTGATCCATCTGAGCCAGGATCTTCTGGCCAAGCAATGAGCAGGAGCCCCCATTTATTCCAGACAGTGGGAACAGCACAGACCTCTGGAGCCTGGGCTCCCCTCTATGAAACCACCAGATCCACTTGTGGTCTTCCTGGAATTGCTTGTATCATGGACAGGTCAAGTCATGGGTTGCTTTCTTTCCCTCCAGTTGCTCCTGGGCTGTGGTGGTCATTCCTGTAGACAACCCCTGCCCACTCACTTTTATATTCCGGACACCATCAACCACACTTGCCTCTATCTCAGGAAAACAAGAGATAAATGTGACCTTGAAACCTAGGCTCTGCATAGCACCAGCCATCATCTTAAGGGACTTTTGTACCCCAAAAGAGCAGTAGGATCAAGAAACTGAGACAAAGAAAAAAAGGCTTGGTTAATTTTAGTGTTCATTTAAACTGACTTTGCACCAGGCCCAAATTGTACAGAGTTGTTCAATGAATCAGATACTTAAATGAAGCCAACTGAGAGGACCTGAAGAGGCTATGTGCAGGAGACATCAAATTCCACACATACAGCAATGTGCAAAGTTAAGAGGCCAAATGTTTCTTCAGAAAAAAACAGTTTGTAGAAAATATGCAGCTTAAAGCCAATCTGTGTTACACACTAGGCATGAACATTTTGTTTGAGCACAGAGGAAACCTAAAGCAGATCTCCTAACTCACCTGCACTGATTAAGATGTACAGATATTTATTGTTTCACAATAAAACAAGGGACCAAAAAATGGTCTTTCAGCTATCACTTGAAAAAACACATGCCTTCTTGTTAGCCTTGTGTGATCCCTGATGGTGTGATGGAAAGGAGCAAGGAACATCAGTCAGTTTAGACTGCATGCCCAGGCACACAAGTGGCACAAGCATTGAACTATGGCTGTGACAACAAGGAAGGCTGAGGCCAGCTTTTACATCCCAAGAGAGGCCCAAGGGAATGTGTCATTGCCTTTTCCAGTGGTTTCTTTTAGGGGTTTCATAGCTCCTCCTCATGTCCTTTAGGAGCATGTCCTGCCACCCTGTTTTGAAGATGTCCAGCAGGTCACATGAATGGGTCACACCAACTCACCCTCAGTCATATGTCCATGTGGGGCTGGCTACAAATACTGAGGTGCTGGGAAAGAAAAGTCTACAGAGCTCTGGGATCATCAGTCCTTCAGGCCACAACTCTGTCTGATTGTAGGTGTGCAGCAGTCACTGTAGACTTGGTCATGTTACCAAAATATCATGCCACCAGGGTTTATTTTGCACTAATTATGGGCTTACTGTTGTATACATAATACAGCAAATATCTTTTTAATTCCAGTAAATATCTGCTTCAGTACACATCTACAGCAGATTTCTACAGTGAACGTCATTAAGATAGTTGTGAATTAGTGAACTAAAGATGTTACTGCATCTGCTACAAACCTGGTAATGAAACACATTGTCTTTACTGATACCAGCACAGCAAGGCTGTTGAAGAGTTGATAATGAAATTTTAGCCTTTATGCATCAATAAAGAAATCATAACTTGACAGGGAGGAAAAGGTAGTCACTTCCCATTACTTAAGAAGTGGCAACTCCAGGAAACCTTTTGCTGTATGAGCAGAACTATTTTAGGGTTTATGCAACACTATTTAAGAGCTGTAAGGGAGATGCTCAGCCAAGCACAGCCCTTTTATGACTTCTGGGAGAAAAAGTGATTCAAATTGTGAACTGGTCTTCAGGACTCTGTGTCATCTGTAAGGATCTTGTACAGGCTTCGAGATGTGATGATAAAGCTGCCTTCTGAGCTTAACCACAAAGCCTCAGTGCAAAAAGACTGAAAAGGACATGCTGACTTTCTTATAGTCCTGAGGTCAAAGAAACAGACAGACACCACTTAAACATTTGCCTAAATTCCACATGGGGCCTCTTCAGCCCAGCACAGGACCCAGCATATGATCAGGAAAGAAGGGTTCAGTGAAGAACCTTGCAACAGTGCAGTAGAACTGTGCATCATAGTATGTTTTGTTCAGAAGTAAACTTGTGGGGTTTTTTAGACAAAGTATTTTTTATTGTAGATTAAAGAGAAAGATCAGAATTAAAGAAAATACAAACTATTTAGGAAAGATCACAGTCCTTCTGCAAGACCTGAAATCCTGAGCAGCACCAAAACATTCACCCCTGCAGAGAGTAGTACACTAATGTACATAATGGTAATTGCAGTTGTTTAGCATATTGAGCTAAAACTTCACATGATGTTAGCTGCTTTGACTTAAATCCCTGTTTGGATGGTTTCCAGGAAAGAACACAAAAATTAAGGCTCAGTGCTTTCTATTCTTTGTGTTCTTCTGAAAAAAGATTTCCTTCTGGTGTTTACCAAAAATTAAAATCAATAATTCAAAGCAGGCATTTCCGGTAGAGACAGAAGAATAAAAATTTGTCATAAAAGATGAAGGTAAAATGTCAACTGACTAAACATAAGCCTGTATTCATATAAGTTCATTTAAACTGAAATAGGTTCTGGGAAGGGCATTAGGATCAAGGTAGAGGAAGTTTAAAATTTGCTGATGGTCCTTCTTTTCAGATGAGTGACAAAGGTGATACACATCTAAAGAATGAGAAATACAACAGGTTTTAAGGAGTTAAAGAATATTTGTGGTACAGATCAGCATAAGAACATCTGTGAAAACTTTGCTTTTCCCAAGTTGTGGACCAAGTAGTTATAATGTGACTCAATGAACTGAGGAGGTTTCCTGCCTGTAGTTACTATTCTTTATTATGCGCTCAGTGCTGACAAGGCATTCTCAACTGTGCATGACACAAAGATGGCCCCTTTCCTACACAGTAGAGGGTGCTTGCAAGATTTACATCTGTAATGTATAATTGATACTCATACACTGTTATTAACTCTATTCTTATAGGCTTTGCATTCAATGGAGAGTTATTAGGAGGGCTTTCAAAGGGAAGTCATAGGTAATTTGGCAAACTCTGAATGGGAATTTGGCTTCCTGCATGATTTCTATGCTTACATTCCATGTCCATGTCTAGCCTTCTCTCCTCATTAATATAATTTATTTCTGATTTCTCCTTGCTCCAGATATTTTTTTTAAGAGAGAAATAAAGATAGAGTTATTTAAAATTATCATTGCACAAAAACTAGAAAAATGGTCCAAGATACCTATAAAATAACAAGTTCTGGCTTTTTTATTTTTGTATTTTTTATTTTTTTAAGGTCATAAAAAAGCTGCTGAAACTTCCCAGCTTTGCGATTTTTTTCATAAAGCCACTGCTTAATTTACAGTAAGTCAAGAGGCAGGAGGGATGATAAAGTTAAGCTCATGCTGGTGAAAACAATTATCCTGGCCCAGAGACATATGTAGCCCCAGAAGGCTGAACAGACCACCATAGCTTAAAGGCACTAAGATAAAAGGGCACGTGCTGTGTGGACCCAGTGGGAACAAGGCCACAGCCTGCAAACAGAGCCCACTTGGCTTTCATTTGATTTGTGCCTCTGTCTCTCATTTTGTGTTAGGTGGGTTTTGGTTTTGGTTTTTTTTGGTTGTTTTTTTTTGTGTGTGTGTGTGCTTTTGTTGTTGTTGGTGGTGGTGGTGTGGGGTTTTTTTGGTTTCTGATTTTTATTTTTTTTTAATTTGATTTATTTAATAAGACCCTGGTGCATTCATTGGAAAGAAAAAGAGAATGGTCGCTGGGGCAGCGTGACAACACCAGTCTAGCATTTACTACAGATAAAAATAGCTAGCTCAAGAACCATGGCAGCCTCTCTCTCTAAAAGGTTGAAGACACTCAAGCAAGATATAAAGTAAAATAGATTAAGTCAGGAGAGATTTAGATTCTGCACCAACACAATAGCAGCAACTATTCTTTTTTTTACCCCTGACTCATTGATCATGATGGTTAATTGTTGAGATAATGATTTCACAAGTTCATGTAGTACAGAAAAGGATTATCCCTGAACTGTGCATAGCACTTGGCATTTACTTCTACATATGCCAGTATCTCTGCAATAAAATGAGAGGATGTTTTTAATTTTCGTTTCTCTATTGCCCAATTTTCCTGGAGAACTTATTGTATGTTGTTCTCAAGGACAGAAATAAAGAAAGAAAACTTCAGATAGCAATTAATAAAGGAGATCACATTGTTTTAAAATGAAAATGGTAAAAGAGATAAAGATAGAAAAATGAAGAAAACAGTTGTGTAGTGCAAGTGGTTAACTCATACCTCTGAAAAGGATTCAACCTTTTTTAGGTGTATTTTTTTATTATTCTTTTTTTAACAAAAAAAAAAAACAGTGGAATTTTTCATACCTTTTGTCAGTGAGTTCAGATTTCTAAAAATAACAGAATTTCAAGACTGTCATTCCTGTGATTTCAGTTCATACTGTTCAGAAAAATGTGATGCCTATCTGTCACTGAAGGTAAAGGAAATTTACTTCTGGATGCCTGTAAGAAATGGTGTGCTTACCTGAATTCTAAAGCGCTTAATGTTTACTGATTAAAAACATACATGTTTTCTACAAGCTGAGATCAATTAAATATTTGGATCTTTTGATTGACAATATTTCATTACTGTTTTACTCTAGTGCTTTTCCCCATCTTCATGTTGAATTTAAAATAACTTTTCTTCCTGTTTATTTTTTTTCCTGAAGAACACTGCCAAACCCACTCTAAATATTATTGATTCCCATTTCTGAACTGTAAGAAAGATACATCAGTTTTCTATGCACTATGCTGAACTTCCAAAACTTCACAATATTCCAGCAAGGTGACTTGTGAGACATAACTTTTTCTAATGTAATCACCCAGAGAAAGACTGATACCACAATTTGGCAGTTCAAAACCTTCCCCTTGTAATTCTGAAACCATACAGATTTATTGATACAAAACCTGCCCACCAAAGGAAGCGCAGATAAAATAAGACTGGTTTCTCATATTTGTACTATTTTCTCCACTAAATTGATATCTAAGCCGACGAACAGCGGGCTGTTGCTGTAGTAGTACTTTATGATGTCAAGCATAATAAACTCACACTTCACTCTCTCTTCCTGGTGGAGAAACAACTCAGCAGTAATCCTCTCAGCTAACTCTTGTGTGCTTCAAGATGTAGTATGAGAAACTCTTTTGGGCATTTTCTTAGCTGAATATTTGTAACTCTTTCTGACAAAAGTTTGACCCTGTGTGAGACAAAGCAACAGTCTCTCAGGGTGAGATCACAGTCACACATTTTACCACAGCAAGGAATGAAAGACTGATAAAAACACAGCTCAGAGCGACCTCGTTTTGTCCTCTGCTTTGTAGTGGAGGCATCAGGAAATCCTTTACATTCCCCATTGACATAAAGGTCCCTTTCGTGATGCAATATAAAAGGTGTAATTTATTTTGGAATAGGTCTCAGAGTGTTCTGTCTCAGGCAATGTCTCCTTTGGATACAACCCTGGATTAAATACCTAGAATTAATGATTCAGACAGAAACAGTCTTGCTTGTTTCAATAATGACTCCACATTAACCTTCCCATGCAAAAAGATAGAGATATTAATCTTTTCAAAAGGAGAAATTCAGGTTTTGTCTCAAAATGACAGATTTCACTTTGCCTCCTCACTGTTCCACCACAGCCACAGGGAGGACAAGCAACTTACGATCAGTTAGGAATGTCGTATCACACTGGGCACATCACAGTAATAAATATCACCTCCTTCCTTTCATCCCTAAAAGTTGCATTATCTTGAAGTGCAAGGAAGTTTGAAACCACTGGAGTCAGCACGTGGGGACTCCATGAGCAGGAATGAAGGTTAAATTCAAAGGCTAAATTATTTATTTCAAATATTTGCTTAGCCCTGGCACTGGAGAGCAGCAGAATGGAATTGTTAGATGCAACATGTAGTAAGAACAAAGGCTGCAATCTCATTTCTAGTATTCCATGCTTAAATTTCCCCTATGCTTTAAGAACTGCAGTGTTAGCTTTTCTCTCTCATTAAACTGCCTTTATTCTATATTGAACCTAACTTGCTTTTTTTCTTTTTTTTTTGCATTTTCAGTTTACCTAGAAATCACATGTTCTGAAAAATTCAATGGGTATAATGAATGAAACAGAAATGGTCTACAAGACAGAGCATACAGATGTTTTATGTACAGACACAGGACTGTTCAGAGAGGGCATCTCAATGCTATTGTGACAATATATTGTAAAGGTTATAACTCAGACAAAATGTAGATGACCTGGTTGCCCTGCTGCAGAAAACCTGCAGCAATCATGGACATAACGCGAGTATTGCCTTTGGAAAGGTGGTGAGCAGTGAGCTGGGACCACCACAGCAGCAGTCCTGCAGCCATGAACATGGTTCATCCCACCCTTCCCCATCTAAGGTGTCAGCACAGTCCTTTTAATCAACAACGGAGCTGCTGCTGGTTTCTGTGTGGCATCTCCCCAGCTTTATGCCTGTACCTCTTGACTAGTCTGTGTAGTCCAGCTAAGCAAGACCAGCTGAAGGCACAGAAATCTTTCTGCAGGACCCCTAGGAAGGAGGAGGCATGCTAGGTTGGCTCAGCCCCTTCTTTCTGCTACTTTCGAAGCTTTCATTGTCTGTGTTATTTTCATGCATTCCCTCAGCATCTCACAGCCAAGGGAGTGTAACATTTTAGTCATTTAGAGCCAAACTCTGCCCTTGCTTACACCCATGCAACTCATGCCCCTGGGAGACAAATAAACCTGTCAACAAACCATCATTCAAAGTTCCATTTCTTGAAACAAAAAAAACACAAAGACCACTAAACCAAATAGAAGGATTTTGCAGCAAACAAAGTGTTGTCGGTCAACTAATACTGAGCTGAGCTTTGAGTGAGTTATGAGCTAATTAGCTGTGATATGATGCATTATAAACCTGGTAGACCACAGAGGGTTCAGGAAGCTGAATGAGTATAGTCGTTACTTCAAATTAATGAAAATAAACCACCTTATTTCACTTTTACATACAGGTCAAGTTCTTTCTTTCTCCCATTCTCTCTAACAAATCAGTAGTCATAGTTACAGTGCTAATTTTCTTAAGGTAGAACATGAGTACTATCACACGTCTTCTCAGTAAAAACATCTGAAACCTTATCCTAAGGATTCTCAGTAACACCAATGCTTTTAGAGATAAAGTCCCTCAAGTGTCCTGCGTCAGGCATCCTTCTCAATTTCTACTTAAGAAAACATCCCATTGACTTCAATAGGCTATTTTTTGTTTTCCGTTTATCAGTCAAGATTGTAAGAACAGGACACAATACGTATGATATCCCACTTCCAAATTTATTTTTTTACCACTTTTAGAATAGGCTGTGTTACTAAAGAAAAAAGCTCAACGTTAACGCGCTGGTTTGCAACAGTTGGTTTGTAAAAGTTTTAAGGTTTATAACAAACTGTGAGAGTTGGTTACAAAACAGTGGCTTTGCTCACATAAAAGCAATTTTTGGAAATGCTCTGAGCTCATTTTTCAGGACATTTTTTCCAAGAAGAAGTATTGAGTATTCAAAAGCTGGAATAAAGGCTCAGACCAATGTTCTTTAACCTCTTACCAACACTAAGATATTCACATCCATTTTCTAAACAATCATTGCAGGTTTATGCTGCAGAACAAAAGGGATCAGAAGGGTGATCGTTCCCTGCTGAAACCTACCGAGCTCCATAGGTGTGGAGCCAAATACCTCCTGCTTCAGATTAGCAGATGTGTGCATGGAAATACTCTTTGATTCAGCTCACTGGTTATTGCTGATCTCTTCAGTGTCGATTGCATAGTGATGTGGCCAAAAAAAAGAGCTTTCTGTCTCCTGCTAGAGCTACTGGTGCAAAACTCTAAAAATCCTAAACTGTGTTAATTATACTGTGGTTGTGCTGCTATCATCCCGTGTTTATTCGTTTCACGTTCCAATTTGGCATAATACTGATATTCATCCTAAATTATCACAACACTTACTTTTATTTTGGTCTAAATTTCCTAGTTTCAAAAAAAAAAAAAAAAAAGGTTTTTAAATTTGGTAGTTTTCTATAGAAAATGTCTTCTATGAACCAGGCATTTATTTTCAGGGGTTTTAAGCACTTCATAACTCAGGAATAAATTAATAAGAAATTGAAAACATTCAAAATTCCCCAGTTGAAAGTGTTATAATGTTTTAACAAGTTTGAGCTGGAGGTTTGGGTTTTTTTAGTACTGGTAGTGCTTGTAGGATGAGTCAAACATAATTATGGAATCATGGAAACTGTGGTTGGAATAGTCCCCTCTGGATGTTTCAAGGCCACCTTTCTGTTCAGAACGGGTCTCTCACCGGCACAAGCAGGATGGCTGTGTCCTTGACCAGCTGGGCCTTGCAAACCTCTGTGGATGGAGACTCTGCTGTTTTTCTGGGTAACTTCTTCTAGTCTCAAACTAGAAAGTTTGTAGTGGAAGCCGGAAATAGATATTTATGCAATAGTGAATCACTGCTAATTGTTCTCAAACTGAGAGACACTTAAATGGTTCATGTCTTCATGAGACTGCAACCACAGAGGAAAAAAAGCATCCAACAAAAAAAACCCAACCAGCTGAATGGGGGGGGGGGTCACATCTAAGTGTAAAATGGAAGATGACCACCAACCTCCCGGTATTTCCACTCATTTTAGTTTGATTTAACGTCCAGCTTAGACCAACTGGCAAAATCTGCAACACAGAGGAAAATTTTACTCCTTAGGAATTTTAAGCTCTAAAAAAACTGAGAAATGAGGACTGTGCCAGGCTGTTTGTGACTACACTGTCTTTTCTGCAATACTTTGACCATAGTAGTCTTACTTATTTCAGGATAATATTCTGCTTTTTCCTTGACTTGAAAGTAAATTCCTCTTTCTTTCTGAATGCCTTTGTGCAGATATTATGGAAAATTAATTCCAGCATAGAACTGGCTGAATTTAGTCATGAAAGAAGGAAATTCACATGCATTTATGCATTTTAGGAATGCATGAATTTACATCCACATGTGTGTGTATAGTTTATATAAACACAGATCTGTAGGTAAAATTGGAAATATATAGGTAGATAGAAATAAACAATTATGATTAACATGTAATTTCATATTTGTAAAAAATACACATTCATTCATAAAAAATCCTAATTATTTAATTGTTAATTTATTTAAATTGTAGCTTAAAGATACTCACTTCAAGCAGCCAAAGATCTATTCTTTCTAATTGTTCACTTCCTTTTTCAGCTCCTGTTTCCTTCTCCCTTTCTTCTCAGTCCTCTCAGGTATAAGAGAGCAGTTCATGCCTCCCAAGTGCATTGAGCCACATTTTAACATACCTTACAAACTTGTTTTAGGTGTTCATAGTCATTAGGTGCCCCTGATGGAACTATAATGAGATGTCACTAACTGATGGATTAGACTTTCCACTCAAGATAAAGCAAATACAGAAATCTTTAAGGTGAAATATGCCACAAAATAACACAATGCAGATGATATTTCAAGATTAAATGTGTCTTTGTGCACCACGGAGTAAAAATATATTGAAAGACAATTTTTTTTTGTACAAAGATTATTTTGTAAAGCAGCATCAAAGAGCCCTATCTATCTTGTCTAGGGCAAGATGCTCACTTTGGGACCTCAACAAGAAGTGTTCTCACAAGCTAAATCTGTACTGTTAAGTGTGGCTGAGCCCCGATGGCTAAGCAGATGGTTGGAGCCATACTGCTTGGAGCTCCCTGCCTCTAGAGCAGACTGCATTAGTAGTCATGTGGTACATACACTGAGTCTCCTCTGCCCCCTCATTGTCCTAAAATGTGGAAATTCCAGGGGGAAACAGGTTTCATCTAAAAACTGTTTTGCAGCCCTCTGGGGAGGTGATGGAGAGTAGATGCGGGTATCATGACAGGAGGGAACGTATGAGATGCTGAAGGATATAAAGCCTGCAATAGTCTTGTAGGACAACATAGGCTACCCAGAACCAAATCAGGTACAGTCCCATTAATGCTGCCTTAAAAGTGGTTCTTGGAGTGAACTATCCCCAAAACTATACTTTGCTTTTTTTTGTTTTTCCCCCCAGATAAAACTGGTTGGTTGATTCAAATAAAAAAGAAGCCAAGAGCAAACTAACAGACTGTCAGACATCTTACTTTATTCGCGGGTTCCTCAAGGGAGCGGAGCTGGAGATACGTTTCACCTGACATCCTTTTCATCATGTAATTGAGTGACAACAGTTATGAACTTTGGTTGGGAAGGACAGCCAGATATTGGAAGTGCTTGTTAAGATTTTTTAATATCCCAAGCAGAACATATTTAGTGTGGCAGCAATAAATGGACTATTGGTATACATGTTCATGGTGATAAATAATATTCAAAGCAAAAAATTACCTCAGTGAACGTATATTCACCATCAAACCCACACTTCTGCTCAAGATGAAGCTCATTCAGGGCTCCAACTTGCTGGCTGAAAAAGAAAAAAGTTCCTAACTGAGAAAAACATACTGAGATCCAATGTGGCAGTAACACACCCACACATACCTTTTAAAACATACATCTTAATTATGGAAACACGACCTTTTGACTTGTATAGACAGGTGATAACTCAGGAACGCTGGGATTCCCATCTCAATAACCAGATACAATAGCTGTTGATAGGGAGAGCACTGTATATCCTTTCCGATAGGATTGTAGCTTTCCTTGTATGAAAATATCAGCAACTTCATACTCAGAAGCCTGTAAGTTTATACAATAAATGCTGGGAGAAGTAACAGCTGTGAAGATAGGTGTATTCTTCAATTTCCCCTAGTATATTTTAATTTATTTTAAGAGGCAATCTGAAACTTAATGTCACACAAAACCTAATATCAACTGCCTTATCTCTTCTATACATTGTAACACAGAAGTTCTACTTATTGCCACAGATATTGCTCATTAAGTCTGTCCTTTCAAAAGATAAATGTTGTTCTGCTAAACTTTACCTGATCCTCTATACACATGTTGACCTAAGTACTCCAGGCTTCATGCTGGCAGAGTTCTCAGAGAGCTTTTTTCAAAGAGCTTTTGGATCAGGTTTTGTGCATGTGATTCATAAATAAAAGCTCTCAGTCCTTCCTGTAACATTTCACTCAAGGTTAATAATTATGTAATACGAAGAAACCTGAAAAAAAGGCTCCCTCTATACTCTCCAGAATACTTTAAATTCTAAAATCCTTGTCTTCCTCATCAAACTCCCTAATTACTTAATTAAAACAATAGCATGTGCCTAAAAAGCTACTGCAGGCTCTCACAAATTTAGCTTGTAGTAATTAAAACAGTGAAGCCCTTATAACACAATACACCTAAAAAGATCCTCTTTTCCATCCCCTTTCTTGCCTCAAAATCTTCTTGTCTTTCATTTTGTTTCTTCCTAATATCTTTGCTTCCTAGATGGTGACTTCTGCATTAGCAGGTACCAAATTTACATAGCTCTTGCCTTTTTCACCTAAGTCCCAGTGCCTAGTGCTGTATTGAGCTGGTTTCAGGCTGCCAGCATCACCTGGTCAGCAAGACACTGCTTTTTCAGGCATTTTCCAACCTAGCTAGGAACAGGTAAGAGGACTATGAGCACAGGGCTCACTCTCTACCCATTTCTTCCCAGCATCACAGTAGAGGTCCTCCTCAAAATTTGAGAACCCCCCTGCTTTTGATAAGCAATTCAGGAGACCCCTGCTTGAGCTTCACACCTGGTTGCAGCCATCTACCACCAGGCAAATGAAACCATTTCCACTTCCTCAGCTGCCTGCTGAGGTTAGTGCAAACCAGCACCCCAACATATACTGAGGTAATTACCAATCTACAGGAGCAAAGAGGTAATTGAAAATCACAGGCTCTTTCAGATGGTATCAAGCCTGCAATTCTCCAGAGTATCCAGAAATGGTAATTACTCAATGAGCGTTTTTCCCTGTGCTCCCACCCCCTGAGGGTGACCTTACTCTACAAAAAATCCATCCATCTCTTGCATGCTTTATGCATCTTCCCCACAGAGTATGCATTTTATGTAACAGAATGATTAATTCTTCATCTGCACATCAGGGAGAAAGAATTCCTTGAAGAGACAAAGCAAAAGGATTGGGGTGATGCAGTTCTGGCTAAAACAGACTTTCATGAGGCTTTACTTTGCTTTTGTGCTTTGAGTTGTTGTTAAGGGAATGGACTTGATGCTGGTAATTCAGAAACAGAGGAGGTTTTTGCCATGCTATTTGAAGATAATTGATTTTCAACTTGTCCTACTGAGTATTTAGTGCCTGCTGGGCATTATGTGATAGACTGTACTCCTTGCCTGTTCATCACACTGATTTTACCTGTTTACAAAGCTATGGTGTACCTGACTCTGGTATTAAAAGATAGTCAGCATGACTGATCCATAAGAACTTCAGCCCCATGTAAGCTTTAGTTGTTGCACTGGAATTAATGCCACTGAAGAGAGTCTATTCTTATGTGCCCTCAACTCACCTTCTGCTTCTGAATATTTAGCCACGAGTTTCATTCACGTAGATTACTATCTACAGTCAGAGGTCTGTCTCAATGTGGGAGCACTATATAACCTTATTCCATATATTTAAAGAAGCATCTAAAATTAGCACCTAAATTTGCATAGTTATAAGTATCCTGAATGTAAAAAAATAGCCCAGATAAATGAAAAAAAAAAAAGGGTATTTACTGACTTCAGAGAAATTTAGTGTCCTTTGCTCTCTTTGAACAGCAGAGAATTTGTAGGTTCCATCTTGGTGCTGGAAATGCTGAACCTGTACACAGAGTAATAGATAAGCCAGCCCAAAAGGTTCTTTAGCTGCATGGCCCCAGAGACCCATCCTTTCTTTCACACTACTTGAAATAAAATCAATTGTTTATCCTGGGTCACTCTGTGCTGTGATCAACAGATCCTTCTTATCTTACCCACCTTCAGCAAACAATATCTCTTTCTTGAATCTTGGTATACTCACAAACCCCAGATGCTTCCTGGCTCAGGACTACAAAAATACATCCTATCAACTGATTAATGTTACAGGTAGGAGCTCCTGCATACAATCATTCATTGCAGATACCAAACATATTTGTTCTTAACAGTTTCTGCAGGTGCTGTCACAATGAGACTGTTTCAAGTACCTCATCCAACTCTCTGGCATTTCCAAACCACAGTCCTCAATGTAGACATGCCCCCAGAATGAAAAGACTTTTTGAAACTGTGTGGGAAGTCTGTGGCAGAACAAAAGCTTAAGTTTAGATCTCCTGGCACTCATTGCAGTCCCTTAATCCACCACTACTAGTTTTATTAAAAAAAAAAATAATAAAAGAAAAAACAATGAACAGGCAGAAGAGTAAATGTACCTTGAGTGAATTCTCAGTGTATTGTAAATTAACTGGAAATATGCTGTGCTAACTCAAGTAACTTAGCTTATTAAGCTGTGTGGTCTGTGCACTTATTAGTTCTTAGATTATGTTACCCTTTTTTTCTGCTTTATTATGATGAAATTAATTATTTAATTCTGAAGGGAGTTGCTAGCAGGTCGCTAGTGCATTTATATATTTATATGCATTGTGTTTATATGCATTGTGTTTATATATTTATATTCATTTTAGGTAACAAAGACCACATCTGTTTGTCACCACATCTGGGAAACCTCTACATTCTTCATCTGGCATGATTTACGGCATGGCACAGCTCAGGGCAGATTAACATACAGAAATGAGAGAGAACTTCTTGGCTTTTCACATCAGCTCAGTGTCAGCATATTGCACAGCCAGAACCTACTCTGAATGGATTGTTCCTGTGACACATGGATTAGGCACCTATAATCAGTACTTACTTCTGCTATTCAAATAGACCATTCACTAAAAACCAGGAATGCTAATGTCCACCCTAGGTATGTGTACATTGTGCAATGTCAGCAAAGTGAGGATCTCATCTTACAATGTAAACCTCATTGTGTTTGAGCTCAGTTTCCTTTAACCTCAACTTGTTTAGAGCAATGCATCTTCCAGTCTTTCTATTAACAAATATCAGTTGAACAAATAAATAGCAGATTTGGAAATAAAATATCAAAATTAAATGTACTGATCCTGCCAGATTTTACTTGGAAAGTTATTAAAATAGAGTATTTCCACCTTACCATTTTCACTTCAAAACATAAAAAAACCCTAAAGCAGTTTGTCGTGGTTTAAACCCACGCAGCTCGTTCACTCATTCAACCCCCCTGGCTTGCCCTCCCCTGCTTCCAGAGAGATGGGGGGAGAATCAAAAGAATGCAACTTCCACATGGTTGAGATAAGAACAGTTTAGTAACTAAGGTATAACACAAATCACTGCTGCTACCACCAATAATAATAATGATACAGGAAAAGAATACAGCATCCCATCAACCACAACAGATAACTCACGACACCCCACCAACCGAGTGCTGACCGACCACCTCTTCCAACCACCCCGAGAGAACTAGGCCTTCCGGATCCCTCCCAGTTACATCCTGGGCATGACGTGCTATGGTATGGAATACCTCTTTGGTCAGTTTGGGTTCTGTCCCTCCTTTCTCCCGGCCCCCCTTCTCCCCGGCAGAGCATGAGGCTCACAAAGTCGAGGCTCACAAAGTCCTTGGTCGGGGCAAACATCGCTCAGCAACAACCAAAAACATCGGCCTTATCAGCCTTGTTCCCAGGCTAAGTCAAAACACCAGCTACTAAAGAGAAGAAAAACTGACTGCAACTGCTGAACCCAGGACACAGTTATAATAACATTATTAGCTAAAAGAATGAGGCATAATTTAACTTATTTCTGTGAAATGTCTCTAAGGCTGTAGCAACCTTGAAGTTTAGTAGTTTTGTTCTTAACACTTAAATCTAGTGTTAAGCCAGTCTTTGTCCTCCAAGAGGAATGTCATATTGCAGAGTGAAAAGTAAAGTAAATTTTCTCATCTAGAAGAATTTTACATGATATATTCAGAGTTATAAGACTTCTTTTATTTCATTTTTGAAAAGGTTACTTTAAAACTGCCTTTCTTCTGAAAAACAACTGAAGGTGGGGTCCTAAGAGTTTGTGGGACATCATTAATTTATCTGAAGAGGAGTCACGAAAGTTCAAACTGAGGTCCTATACATAATAAGTCTCATGGCTGTTAAATAATTCCCAGTAGAGAGTCATGAACATTATTAACGAGGCCTCATTAATAGTTTAGAAAACCCTTAGTTGAACTCTACTTGCAGTTCCATTCATTAATTGCAGTAATTAACATTAAGAACTGCAAAAGCTTAATAAATGGCTTTTGCATTAGTACATATGATGCTTATAGTGAAGTCAGGTACTTAGAACCATAACTGTGGAGTGCATTTGAAGCAACAACAGCAACCAAATAGCACACAAAACTTGCGGATTATTCTTTGATATCTGCTGAAAGAGAAATCATATCTGTGAAACTAAAGAGGCTTCCTATCACACTGGTAGCTTAGCAGGATTTATTTTTCCATCTGTTCCTACCTGGAGTTACACCATTGGGTTTTTTTTTTTTTTTTGCTAATATAATGTGTAAACTTCTGGAACAACTTGTTTCTCCTTCATTTATGCAAATCATCACAATTATGACAATGATTGTAATATGGATTGNTTTTGCATTTGTTAGTACCTGGAGTTACACTTTTGGTTTTTTTTTTTTTTTTTGCTAATATAATGTGTAAACTTCTGGAACAACTTGTTTCTCCTTCATTTATGCAAATCATCACAATTATGACAATGATTGTAATATGGATTGGATTTTTCATTATTTGAACGGAATGTAAAGCCAAAGCAGAAAACAGCTCAACTGAGAACAAAAAAAAACCCCAGACTTGCTGCATAGGTTAGGCAAAACTCTTCAAACAGACATGGAAAGAATTAAGGGATGGAGAGTATTTTATCAGTTATCAGTACAAAAATAAAGCAAAACCAAACACCAAAGAAAACATAAACCACATTAAAAGAATAGACATAATCAACTCCGTTGATTTTCTCTAAAGAATATAGAAAACCTAGAAATAGTCCAGCATGGAAAATAAAGGCAACAGGCAGTATTACCACCAGAATGAAAGGTTGGGTGTCATTTTGACTGGTTCTTGCTCAAATGCATAAATGTCTGTGAGAATATGATTATAGAACCCACAGGACATTAGTAAGACAAATTTAGAAATAAAGTGAAAGGAGTAAAGATTCTTCTTTTTGTGAAGTTGAATTATTTCAATGAAAACAAAACCAAATCTCTTATGTAGCAATTCTTTTTAAGGTATTTCTAGTCTCCCTAATACATAGATCCACCCCTTCTTTAGAAAAACAATAATGCTAATTATAAATCCCTCTCAAATTCCAACTGGATAAGTACATTTTGTCTACTTATGTCAAAGCTATGACAGGAAGAATTTTTATTCACCTGCTGCTTCAAGTTTTTGTGTACTTTTACTATTGATTAGTTGCTACATTTGCCCCCAGAAAAAGCTGGATTTCACAAGCGGATTTAGAAGACTCCTGGACATTCTTTGTACATATATGTATAGAAGTGCTTTGATCCTTTAAAGTATATGGTTGTGAGATGATTTTAATTAACTTGTAATTCTGAAAAACATTTATCTGGTCCTTTGAAAGCTGGAATAGCTTAGGAAACGGAATCTTTTCCTTCTTTAAAAATCTGAGTAAAGTATCATATGCAGTAGGTATTTGTAGGCAGATCCTAGCTAGTAATAGAAAGATGGGGTATCTATTCCTGCTTTTATTCAGCTGCTGTGAAAAAAAAAAAATGGGAATTAAAGTACTTTTACCTACTTTTAGTTCTTAATCTCATATTCAGTACAAAGATTTAGCACATTTTTACTCCGTTAAAATGGCACAGGTATTTTTCCTTCCAGCTTAGGGAGTTAAATATTTCTAGACTAATCAGCAAAGGAAAGCAAGTATATCTTTCACTAAAATTGATTCACACAGTGTCAGAATATAGTGTCATAAAATCATCTTTTCACTACTCTCTAGAGAACATTGTGTTCTGGGCCTTCCAAGTGGCGCTGTTATCTTTACCTTGTTGTGCGACAACTACTTAGAAATCATGTCGTTTAAGCAGAACACTTTGGTGCCATTCAGAGATCTTATTGACTGTAAATTAGAGATGAAATGGACATAGAAACTAGCAGTCTAGGTTGATACAGACATTATTAGATTCTTATTAATACTTCATCTAAGTATTAATCATCTATATTATTCCACATATGGATTTTTATCTACATGGAGAACTTAGTTCCTTCTTTCATTTGTGTGTTTGTAACAGAATTCAAATACTGAAGCTAACAGCAACAAAACTTTGTTTCCCTGCTAACATAAGGAGTAAGATGTGAAGGCCTTTGCATTGAGAAAATCATGGTCATTATCTGGTGACAAGGTAACGTCTAATTTCAGTGCCTTTTTACAGAAGCCAAGATTCAAATGAAAGCCTGTGAAAGGAAAGTTCCTTCCCTACTACCTCAGGTAATACTGTGATCTACTATCAGTTGTTTGGGTTTTTTTTTTTCCTGGTAATCCATGACAGTTTAGCCTTGGGCCAACCTAAAGACATGATGAATCCAATGTGTTATGCACATTATGGGTACAGTCAGGCACTACCAGTTCCCCAGGTAACTAACACCCACTGTGGACTCAGGCACTGCTCTCATTTTTATGTCTTGGCCTGCAAAAAACCACAAGACCTAGCAATCTTGCTACTCTATTTCAGTGATTTGGGGATAATGTGTTTTGAAGAACTACTGGAGGCCTAAGCTTAGAGAGGATTTGACCTCCAGGGTATCCAGAAGATCTATGGAATAATTGTGGATTGCATTGTGGATTACAGCTGCTTTTTTACCCATGCAGATACAGCTCAAACACTGCTTCAGGTACAAGACTTATAATAGTAGGCATTGACTTAAATCTTTTGGGTCACATCCAAACAGAGCGTGTATAAAGGCCAGTACTAATATGGTGCCAACTTTGACATATAACTGCTAAAAATATGCCTGTGCCTGTATTAGCAAGAATGTGATACAACAGAGACAGATCTGTAGAACAAAAGCTTTGATGCTGCAAAGCTACACCCAGCATGGTTTGTTTTGAAGTAGTTCTAATCTAGTCTTGTGGACTGAGCACCTGTTAGTACTTACAGCACATGCAGTGCCTTCCCAGAGCCCATCTTTTGGTTTCAATTCACCCATAAGGCATCCAGTTCATGTGCTCCGTACCCACTCTACAATGTGATTACAAATGCTGAAAACTAGTTTCAACCAGATTTGCTTCCATATTTGCTTCTTCCACCCCAGAATGGAAATGAAATGGTGATACAGATGTATTGACTATTGATGCCTATGCAGAAGAAGACTATTTCTGTTCATATTTTTCGTCCAAACCCTAAAAGTTGGTACTTAGCCCAGCAAAATGTTCCTTTCCTATTGTTGCCATTGAAAAGACATGACTTCAAAGTCATCTTTGTGTCGTTTCTTGTCCATCAGCCTGAGAGGCAAAATTCTGTTCTTGTCAAAGTCAGCAGAATGTTTTCTACTGATATTCATGCAGCCAGGATTTTACTCAGGATTTGTGCCCACGCAAGATATAGCCTCCTTCAGTGTTCAAAGAACTAGAAAGGGCAAGAGCGTGGAAATATGCTTGTCTTAAGTGATGGATGGATGGCTAGCTCAGGGCTCTCCTGATGCTTCAGCAGAAAGATGCTGTAGGTCTGGCTGTGTAAGCCTAGGCTATGCTTCTGGGATTTACTTTTGACTTCAGTGATAATTCTCATGCCAGTTCTCACAAGCACAGGCAACCAACAGTGCTGTGCTCAGAGTCCTAGAACCTGAATTCAGTCCTGCTCTCAGTGAGTATTCACGCAAATCACTTCAGTCTCTGTTTCATTCACTTCATACCTCCTACCTGGGTTATTTCAGCTGTAACATCAACTGCATCAGGTCACTTTCCATGCTTACATGCTTTGTACAGCAGAGAGCTCTGTGTATGACTGGCACTGGCTTAGAACAAGTGCCAGCATCAAAATATAACGTTGTTATTAGAGAAAAATTCTATTCCTTCCTCTCCTCTAAGCTTCATCTGAAGTTTCTCATCTCATGAGAAATAAAGGATTAATATCGTGAAGGAAAATAACTTGTCACCCTGGAGAGTAATGTTTTGTGAGGTTTATCTGTTCCTTATTAGTGTTGGAACTTAACTAATGTTAACTGAATGCTTATCAATGGCAGTAGAATTTCATGGGAGCTGTGAATTGAACAGCATTATTTTCCAACAAAAGTTTTCTGGATTTCTATTTACTTTACATCCTATTTTTCTTGCCTCTTCTTTTTTTTTTTTTTTTTTTTTT
>NDXB01007774.1:7774-29151 GCA_002631895.1 Agapornis roseicollis | reverse complement strand
TTTTTTTTTTTTTTTTTTTTTTTTAGCAGTTTTTATTCACATGTGAGTTTTTGACAATTTCAGTATGTTAAAGCCCATTTAGACAACATCAAGACTGAGAATTCTCCACTGTATAAATTTAATTCAAATTACTCTTATTCCCTTGCTATCTGCTGGTTATAATGTGAAGTACTTTCAAAACTGGCACATTAAAGAAACTATAATTTGCTTAACAGCTGTGCAAACTGTGTTAATTAAAGGAAAAATTAATTGGTTTTATTTTGATGTTTCTTTTATTATATTGCAAGTATGAGAATTTTCTCTTCAAGGTAAGAAGTCATCAATTCTCATCTGTCCATCCATCTATATACATACCTCAACATCACACTTCTCTGAGCACCTTCCAAAAATGAAAATGTGGAAATCATCTTTATCTCTTTTTTCTCTCCTCAGCCTGTAGAATAAATAGATTTTAAAGTCAACAAGGACCACTAGGTTATTTAGTATGAGATCCTTGATCAAGCATTGCATCTAGGCATCCCTTTATTGAGCAAAATGATGTGATTTCAACTCAGGCAACTCCAGACAGGCAGTCAGGTTTGATATGCAAACTTCAAGAAATGAAAAATTCAGCAATTCCTGCAGTAGTTTCTCCCAAGGTGTGCTGAGCACCTGTGTGCCTTCTTTCTGGTTGAATTTCTATATGTTAGTTCTTATAGCACCTTTCTCCAGTAGATTAGAAAGCTCTTTAGCAGTGACTATATTCCAAATGACATACAAACCATCAAACCAAAGATTATCTTGGTTTCCTTTTAATTAGATTTTAATTTCTGTCATTTCCACTGTAGTAGAACTTTCAGACCACAGGTGAAATGCATAGAATTTCTTATGCACTTTTTAAAATTACAAGATCCAAAACCAGAAGCAGCAGTTTGATTCTGTACAATTACTACAAGGTGAAGAGGCAAAACCATTTTCCAGCTCTAATTCCTGTTCCTTTTGCACATTCAAGGGCAGTGGGCCTATGCTGTGGCTTTAGGCAGTTGCTTATGGAGAACTGCTTCACCAGCATGATTCCTAAAGCATTTGCCATCTATTTGCATAGTCCTTTCCTCCACTTCAGCTGTGAAGGACAGATTCCTACTAGCCCAGAAACTAATTTCTGGTAAATGTTCTAGCAAATTCAGTTCCCATGACATATAGAATCAGCCTCCATGCCACCCAGGGCTCTGTCCAACCTGACGTTGAACAACACCAGTGATGGAACATTCACAACTTCCTTGGGCAACCCATTCCAGTGCCTCACCACCCTCACAGCAAAGAATTTCTTCCTTATATGCAATCTAAACCTCTCCTGTTTAAGTTTGAATCCATTACCCCTTGTCCTGTCACTACAGTCCCTAATGAAGAGCCCCTCCCCAGCATCCCTATAGGCCCCCTTCAGATACTGCAAGGCTGCTAGGAGGTCTCCACTCAGCCTTCTCTTCTCCAGGCTGAACAGCCCCAACTTTCCCAGCCTGTCTTCGTATGGGATATGCTCCAGTCCCCTGATCATCCTCGTGGCCCTCCTCTGGACTTGTTCCAACAGCTCCATATCCTTTTTATGTTGAGGACACCAGAACTGCACACAATACTCCAGGTGAGGTCTCCCGAGAACAGAGCAGAGGGGCAGGATCACCTCCCTTGACCTGCTGGTCACGTTCCTTTTGATGTAGCCCAGGATACGGTTGGCTTCCTGGGCTGCAAGCACACACTGCAGCCTGCTCATGCTCATGTTCTCATTGACCACCACCCGTGAGTCCTTCTCAGCAGGGCTGCTCTGACTCTCTTCTCTGCCCAACCTGTAGCTGTGCCTGGGATTGCTCTGACCCAGGTGTAGAACCTTGCACTTGGCATCGTTAAACTTCATGAGGTTGGCATATATGCCATATATATATCAATATGCCAATATATGTATCAATGCCATATATTGATTCTTACTATGCAGGGCACTATGATCTCTAGAAGAAAGTTACAAAGAAAACAGTTCAGCCAAACCTAGCTCTAGGGATACTTACATAGATGAGCATAGACTGCGCCTATGTGACTGGACTCACAACTGGAGCAGATCAGCTCACTTTTTAAAATTAAGTGGTGCACATCCCTCCAAAATTATAATTAAAGGATCATTGACTGGTCTTGCAGATATCGGCTCAAGCCTTTCTCTTCCTTAAACTTCCAATCTATACAACTTGTATGCAAGTATTTGTCTTTATAAGTACTTTTCATTAAAAGCTAATTATAGTATGCTTCTGCAATTAATTATTAGCTGCTTGAAGCAGATATCTCACAAGATTATACTAAATAAAAAGAATCAGTCATTCTTAGCACAGTTCAAGTTAGAGAATTGTTTTAAAGATAAGTTTAATTCCAGCTAAACAAGATATACTGTAAATGCTCCCTTATACATCCATTTGACATCCAAGTCTCTGGAGAACTTTTTGTTCTTTTCCAGTTTGCTCTGCATCCATTTTACTTCCCCTCTGGACATCCATTACAAAGAGGAATTGGGTTGCTGTGCTGAGACACCACTGCTGCAGAACTACCCTAAGTTGTTCCTTTAGCATGCAGGTTCAATTCTCTTTGCTTATTGACTTTATCCAGGTTTCTCAGAGCATCTCCTTATGGATAATGCAGGACGACTTCACTGCCAGCCACAGGTCTGCATCTGGTAAGGTTAGAAGGAAGCCTGTCCTTGGGGAATAATGGTCCCAGCAGTATTGCAAATACATCAAATTCCACTGTGAATTCCACAGTTAATAACAGGCTAAATTTCCTTTCCTTAGTTGGACCACGAAAATGAACAGAACAGTAGGTAGAAAAAATAATACAGTAGTAAATTATTGTTGGCACCTTAATTATCAAGATAATTTTTATCTTTTATCTTTTATCTTTTTATCTTTATCTTTTTTATCTTGCTTTATTAGCAAGATAAAAAAAGGAAAAGCTGCATATATCTTTCTCCAGGTTGCTGACGTGTGTACTGGAAACTTTTTGCCCAAGAACAAACTCAATACAAGCTACTAGGTTCCACCTAGAAGAAATGCCAGTACTGAATAAATGCTAATGCAAATGAGGTTAGTATCTACTTACCACCTGGTAAGCTATCCTTAAAGGGTTAGAAAAGAGAGTGGTAACAGTGCTTGAGCATGCCTGAATTCCCAAATCCATCATTTGCTTCTGCAGATAAAATCCAAGAAAATTAATCCGTGGAGGAACACGAGAATATCTCACCTTCCAAAAGCAATTACTTTCACTGAGAAAAGTTGTTATAACAAAAGCTTTCTACTTTCAAAGTGTGAATCTACCTTCGGCTGCATGTACTTGAAAAAGAAAGAAAAAATAAAAGTCACAGAATAACCAGACCGGTATTACTGAGTTAATATAACAGAGATCTACATTTGATTTTAAACAGTTCAGAGTCATTTCCATAATTAATCATGCAAGTTTTACTTCAGTTTACCCATTGTACAGCTTGACCAAAACAAGGCACATAGTACGTTTTAGGTCTCATGTGCAATTCACTGACATTGAAGGGCCCTCCCAGATATTTCACTGAGATTTCAGATGTAACTTTATAAATGCACTTTGAAATTAAGTTATGATTCCAAAGTAAAAAGAGTAGTTATAAAGACACCAAGGTATTTTCTTGACAACTGTTCAGCCTTTCCTGGAGACTGGACACAAGTCCTGGAAGCTTTTCTTTCAGCAGTTTTGTTCTTTGCTGCAAGGTAATGGTATTAAGGTATTAAGGGCAATAGAACAAAAGTGAAAAAAAGACAACAATAAAAATGATCCATTGGCAGGAAGACATCATACATTCTTTCCATTTTGTACCAAGTTGTTTTACTGTTTCATTATCTGAAGGAGATGCAGTAGGGTATGCTGCTCATAGGACTGTGGGGACCTGGCCTACCAGGGTGTGTTGTGACCATTGGCTTGAGCAAACCAGCTGCAATGCAATTGTAAAGCTGTTACACTACTGATGTTAGTATCATATGCACACTGATTTCATGCTCCCTTTACATTTTGCCTATGCAATGAGCAGGAAATGGCATCAATCAGGTCCCAGTTTGCCTTCCACCATGTAGTATATCTTTAATATAGCAGGAGGAAAGTAGCCAAACTGTGCTGTGAAAAAAGTTATGAAATGGAGGTGGGGGAATGGAGGTGTCTTTTTTTTTTTTTCATGGATTGCTTTAACAATATGTAGGTTAGATTGGTTTTCTCTGATAAAATATTTAAATACTGATTTTAAGAATTTAAATCACCTAGATATAGGTCCAGAGGCAGTATATGAAAGTGAGATTTTATCAACGATTATCTGAACAGTTGGAAAAGAAATATCTAACTATTCTTCACTTGTCATTTAAAGGAAAAGTTGTGTTTTTTTTATATTAAAACTGTGCAACAAAGTTAGCATTTTCAGTTGTTTCTAAAAATATCATGGTATGTGATAAAGAATTTTCTTTGCATGGGTTACTAACTCTAAGTTAAGATACCTGAAGTCAGCTGAAAAGCATAAGTGACCAGAAAGCACATTTATACCTTTCAGTCCAATATATCTTATGAAACAAATAAAATTCACATAATAGACTTTGCAAAAAAGAGTGAAAACTAGAAGGACTTTTTACTCATTAACAGAAAAGAAACCGCTTCTGACATATAAAAGTGCCATTTCCATGTCTCTTGCTTAAGATGTTTAAACAACAAAGTAATCCTGAACTGTATACTGTTTCTCGTAGAAATGAAAGCCAAGTAGCCAATTTGAGTCATTTTATGTCTTTCAGATGAATAGTTGTGAGGAACAGCCTCTGAAGCAGACAAATTATTTGAGACAGTTCCCAAAAGGTATGATTATATATAAGCACCTGCTCGCTGTTATGATGATTCAGTCAAGAACAATTGTGAATGCTTTTATGAGTTCTGCAAAGCTATTAACCTCAGCAGAGTGAAAACCAGCCTTCTTCTAAAGTGTCACAGTTCTGAAAACCTGCAGCAACTGTCATGTGCAGTGGGATGAACAAGTCTTCATATATTGGACCACACAGTACAGAAGGACAAAAATTCAGACTGATGGACTACCAGGATAGGAGCAAGCAGTGAACCTCTAAACTGACTGAAACTGTTTGGAAACTGAAATGAGTTGAAGTTCAACAAGGATCAGATCTGTGAAAGGCTTTTTGTAGTACTAAGGACTATGAAACTATGTAACACCTCCTGCAGAGGATCTATTTAGTTACCTCAGGGTGCAGATTCAGATGTTCAGATTTGTGCAGCAATGTAGGCAAGGACTGCGTAGCACGAAGCCCAGATTTAATTCAGACTTAGTCACAGTAGCACAAAAAGCAGCAAAGCACAGTGAGACTAACATTATATCAAGAGAAATGTGAAGGAAAGGCTCTTGCCTTGCATAATGTTGTGAGGCAAGGACAAATAGGAGCATGAAAGAGGTGGTCCAGGAGAAAGTGAATGCTGTTACTGCTTATGCAAGATGGATTATTAGGGAGGCTTGAAATTCTGAATGTAATAGCATATCCTGCTTTCATTTGTATCTCTCTTCAAAATCAAATACAAGAGGAAAGAGCATTGTGTGTGGGAGCACGAATACAGACCTTTACACTTAGTGAAGACAGATATTATGGATCTATCACAAGCTTAGAGTTTCTTAACAGAAGACACTTATGGAAATGAATGTGGCTTAACAACACTCCATATTAAACTGTTATGTGGCAAGTATTGTATGAAATAGGTAAAATAATATGTATGTATATATAGTAGACACAAAAACATTATTATGCACATCATTTGATGACACATTTACTTCAAAGCCAGTGAGCAGGCAGAAAATGGGATATCATTATGAGTAGCATTAGTCCATGTGAATGGAATTCCGCCATGAACAAAACTGCTGATGACAAGGCAGTCATGCTATTATCCCCTGTTAACTGAAGAGAAACGTAATAATCAAGGCCATGAGCTTCTCTTCTGTGATAAGTGATCTCCAGATTCATTATGAAACTTCTAATGTCAAACACGTTTGGAAGGATTTACAGATATGTATTCAGTTATATTTTTCTGCTTTGCAGCGTGTTATGGCTGTTAAGAGTCCAGACATCTTAGCTTCAAAAATTCACATATGTTACAAAAATATTTCTCATGTTAGGCCTCTTTCATTGATAGCTGTGCATGTAATTGAACTTGAAAAATAATTTTCTCATCATAAAAAACCCCTGTCTACCCTTGTCTACAGAACAGCGTAACCTAAGTGGGCACAGAAGAGGAGAAGAGAAGAGGAAAGGAGAAATTTTTTTTCATCTTATTATGATGTTTGTATATTGGTAAAGCTGGTCTTCATTCAGTGAAAAGCATCTGGTCTCCTAATCATTCTGAATGAGTGAAGAGTGCTTAGCAGAAAGACATGGCTAGTGTCTTCCTCTATCACTCCTTTGCCTCTGGCTTCATCACAGTAGCTGAAGCTGACACCTGCATAGCCATGGCCTCTTCTCCTGCCTGCCCTTTTCTTACTGCTCTTTTCAAACTTGGTAGGAGAAAGACTGATGCTAGCATCACCCAGATCAATGATACTTTTCAAAGAGGTTGAGTCGAGCGTGTAAAATTCCTCCTGTCATCCTGCACTTTGTAGCTTGCATAACCTTGATTGGCATATGTGAAGTGGTTCAGCGAGCTGTGATCAACTAGGGATTAGTCTGATCTTGAGTTTCATGCACAGATAAAGGGGTTGGATAAGGGAAGTCAATTTTTTTTTTCCCTGCTTATTTGTGCTTTTTATGAGTGGAAATACCTGTCTTGTTTGCAAACACTGTTGACTGAGATCTAGATATTGACCATTTCTCCCTAGCTGCATAAGAGGCATAGAAGAAAAGGCTTCAATTGCCTGTGGTTTACTGCTCTTCCAATCTGAGGCTTTGCTTGACTGCTGTATTAACCCAGATGTTCAACCCTGAATTAGATCCCTCCAGTTAGCAATGGCTCACACACCAAACCCACACACTTAGAGCAATGTCTGTTCTGACTGCAACATGAAGAAAAATCTCAAATCCAATTTTAATCTTGGTAGCTTGTGTTCTCACACATCAAAGATGTATTTACACAATTCAGTTCCTCAAGTAAGAGTTAGTGCTCTCTGGCAGGCTTGCTCAGTATTTTAGTGTTGAAATTCGTGCCTCATTTATTGGCCAGTAGTTAGATTAAATCCAGCCCATTGTGCCTAAAAGTAGTGCACTTATTATACCCATTGTAAACCATGTAAGTTTGCTTCTGCAGGGTTGAAACACTTTAAACCTGAGCAACTAGTTCATCTGAGGTGTATAAAAGTGACTGCAGCTTACAATGCAGAAATAGTCCTCCTGTTCGGCACAGCCTAAACCTTTGTGCATTCACACTTACCTGGTGTCCAAATTTCTGCTGTAGACTCACAAAAGCTGTCTCATTTTTCTAGGAAGAACAGTAAAAATGCTGAAGAATGGGCAAACTTAACACGTGCTACAAATGATTGAATATGGCTCTCACATGTGTGATACACAACCGCTTTGGATACTTTTGAGTTGATGGACTCGGTGGAGCCTGCAAAAACTTTGCTCTAGACCTGCCTTATTGCCAAGATCAGCTCTTGAGTTCTTGCTTAAATTCAGACTTTGATTTCAACATGTGAACAGAGAAATGGTGAAAAATTACCCTGATTAATTACTTTTTCAACAATTGTTCTTTTGCTAAGACGCATGGAAGAAGTTGTGATGTACAATGAAACATTTCCCAAAAAATCCTTAAACAGTTGTTACCTGCTTAAAAGAAAGTTCCAGATTCAGGTCTTTGTCTGTGTCTTAATAAGCTATGGGTTTTGCAGAGGGTACTTCTCCAATATCATTTGCCAAATGCAAAGTGAAAAATGTCTGAAATCATAATGGTTTTCATAGTCTGAGAAAGCTGTCTCCCACTGAGTATGAAAAACATATATGTGCAAAAGGTTGGAGGGCTTCACAACAGCTGATTTTAGTTGATTTTGGGGGCAAATATTTTTAGTGCACTGGCTATAAAGAATCCCAGATTTTGCGCCCAAGATTTTTTTTTAAGAGAAAAATGTAATTGCAGTTTTCCTGTCAACTTTATTTTATACATGCAAGTTTTAACCTTCAGTTTATTTGCTGAATGGGTGGGTCATGACTCATTGACATAATCTCTTCAAAGTCTGCCAGCCTGGGTGCCTTCCCTAATGATATTGCTTGTTTTGTGCATTGATACAGTGACAGTTGAGAAAAATGCTTATTCTTTGAAAGGTCAGTGTACAGCTTTATCTACATCAGAACAATCAGTTTCTGCAAAACCTATTGCTGAAACACAGTTTTTAACCTTTTTATATCTCAGCTTTTCAGTCCTCTTTTCACTTACTGTGCTCTAGACTGACACATCAACTATTTGATGTTAAGGTCTGAATTCTTCTCTCAAAAATTCTAAGTTTGGTAAGGTCAGGAGGTATATCTGTTCTTCTTTATCCTCAAGAGCATTTTAATGAAAGACCAGCATTGCACAGCTCAGTGCTAAAAGGATTATAGAAATTGCAGAGCACAGCACTCCTGACTCTGTTTTATGCGAATAATCAAAGCCAAAAGTGGTCTGTCTTTTCACTGCAAATAACATTTGCATCCCATCATGACTGGACAGAACCTCAAGAAGTCTTGTTATCTACCCACCTGTAGTATTGTTTTTCGTGCTGTTTGCCATCACTCTGTGGCCAATAAGCAACTTGGGGCAGAGCAGAACTTGCTCAGTGCAAAGCATACAATCATCACTGAAAGCAACTCCATTAACATTCTTCTGCCTTAAGGCCTTCGGAAAAACATTTTGCTTTTGAGAGTGTTTCATGCTGAATATACATGCACACACACAGGAGGAATACATACAGGTGGAAAAACAAAGTATTTGGCTATTGCAAGTTTTTTTCAAGACAAAGAAATTATTTAGGTGGTCCAGATGTATATGTGCAAACATCTAATGAGGCAATCAGCAGAAAGGCAGTGAACCACATAGAATCGTACCACAAGACTCGCAATTTATAATGTGAATTAAATAATACAGTTCAAAACCTTTTTACATCACTTTGCTGTTCTCCCTTGGCACAACAGAATGAATTAGGCAGCTGTCACATTGTCTGTAAATAATGTTCAAAGCTAATTTCTTTGAAGATATTCCTTTATCTGCATTTCAGTGAGACGAATGTAGATAATTAAATATTAAGATATTTAAATCAAGTTGAATACAGTCAGCAGCCGAAGTAAATTACTACCTTGAACTCAATCTTTATCACATGAACCTACTTGTTTTGTTTTGCTTTGTCTTACTCTATTCAGAAAACAACACCGATGAATTCTCTCTAGCGCTGGATACAGTGTTCAGATGACAACCTCCTTTTCATCAAACAGGGACAATTTTTTCCATTCTTTGTGTCGTGCTGTATGTGTAAGGTGGGAGTTGTGAGGATCATATTCTGATGTGAGATTGCATTCTGTGGTCTGTAGTTGGAGTCAATTACTAAGCAAAAAGTTGGAGTGAAAGCTCTTCTGAGGTCACGAAAAACAATTAGAAGCAATACCCTCTGTACAAACAGCAGTGCCAAGGAGGAAAATGACCTCAAGGGCAAAGAGAAGCATCAGAGGAAGTTCAATGAGATTTTTTAATACCCATTGAGAAGCAATGAGGGGTTGGTGTTTCATATCCAAATTTCACATCATAGGAGTTGAAAGGAACATTGTCACTGGGCTTTGTCTGACACAATAAGACACAACAAGCCATGGCTTTGCCTCGGAAGGAGGAAACGCTAAGCTAGAACTGAGCAACAGGACTGAGCCTGTGCTCCCAGCTCTGACATGCCATTAAGCCACATTTGCTGTATTCATCCCTCAGACCTGTCAAATATGTATATCGCATGACAAGCAACATGAAGCATTAACTGATTGGAAAACGGTTCAGTATGAACTCAGTAAAGCAAAACTGGTTACTGTTTACTACATGAATTTTATGCTATGCACTTAAACATTCACAGATTAAGATGTTTCAGAAAAACAAATCATTTGCAGCCATCATCCATAGCTTATGAATATGACCTGAGTCTCCAGGAAAACAGGCATCACTAGCTAACCAAAATAAAATGTAATTCCTACTTATTGACGCTTGCACTAAAATGGGGGGAGGTACGTGGGCATGTGTATAAGCTTTCCATTGAAGCAGAGCTATATGGAGGTGAGAACAGAAGAGCTGTCCAAAAGTGGCGCTGTTTTTAACTTACTTCCAAGCTGGTTTTTGTACCATACGTTGTTATGTCAAGTCATCCCACACGCAGTCTGGTTTGGTTTGATTTTTAAGAGTCTCACACTCCCTGGGTCAGGAGAACATTGCCAGAAATACATATTTAACAGTGATGGGATAGAGACTCTTCGCTTTCTGCTACCTGTAGCCCATAGTTTAATGGAGGAAAATGAATAGTGGGTAATGTGAAGGTTATGATGAAAAATAAAGGATTGTTTGAAAACAAGAAATTTGCTGTATTCCTTAGCATCACATTTACAGGCATCCTAATAACACAATATTTTTTCAAGCATATATTGTTCTTGTAAGGAAGACATAGCCTCATTTTGGAATGGCACTGCTACACTTTTGCAGCCTTTACATTTCAGTAATTAAGTTATTTATGGGAGAACTACTCTATAAATTCTGCCAAACAGGTAGTAAAAAACCCCATATATACACATAATGCATGAGTGATTTATAGGGACTGGTAACCTGTAAGCGATGTAGCAAAATAATGGTTCCTTCAAGTTAGATGGCTAGTTTTAGTGACGTGTGTACTAAACAGTTGCCATGTAATACCTTCTTGTAAACGGATACATTGCAAGTTGTCATTGCTCTTTGCAGTATGAAAATTGTGACAAACATAGTGAAAGAGTGATCTGTTTTCTCTTCTAGTTGACTGTTCTTCCAAGATTGTGAGGGGAATTGAAAGCATGTTTGTAATTAAAGATAACACAAAATTCTTCTGTGTTATCATTTTACCTAGAAAACCCCAGGGTAAAAGAGCTTTAGCGTGAAAAAGAACACATACGGAGCTGCTGAGGGTATATTCTCTGCTTGAAGTATGGCTTAAATAGAGCAAATTTTTTGAGCACGGATCCTAACAATAGAAAAATAAATAAGATTCCATCTTGTGCCTCTGTCTGCTCAGTATTCTCTCAAAATAGCTGTCTCCAAAGAAAGTGCTGAAATCAAACTTCTCCTTGACAACTGTTACCTGTTATTATCATCTAGGAAGATGGGACTGCCTGTAATCTCTGTTCACTGTCCACATCAGTCAGCAAACCCTCTCAGTGCTTGGAGACTTTCAGGTATTCCCCTTCCACAAAGGTCAAGCCAAGGTAGTGAGAAAGTCTCCTGCTGCCTTTCTGTGAGAGCATGGCGCATTGGAACGGATAGGAAAATTGTGCTCTTAGAAAAACATGACAATTAGTCCTGAAAAGAAGCACGGAGATGTTAACATCTTTCAGACAGAAGAAAAAGGGAGTACATGTTTTCATGAAATGTCAGCTGCAGATAATGAATTTAAGAAAGATCTGCTCTTTCACAGGAACTGTTGGAAGTTCTTAGGTATTTTTCAGCAGGACCGCCTGCCATGGCCATACTATGCTCAGCAGGGCGCACAGAAGCAGGAATGGCTTGATGAGGCTCTGAAGTCTGTCCCACTACATCTGCCTGTAAGATCTGGCTGTAGTCCAGATGTAGTCAAGTCTTCAGGCTGGTCATGTGCTGGCTTGTGAGGCCCCATTCTCTTCTGTAGAGCCAAGGCTGAATGATATGTCTCAGGAATGGTGCCTTTGGTATCCAATGCAGAAAACAGACTAGTTCTTCTTAATAATAAGGATCATCTGATTACCTTAACATTCTTACCTCTCACTTGTCACACATTAAATAATTACAGCTGTCCTTTTGGGCATTAAAAATCTACTAATTTATGACCCTGGATTTAAAATTTTTCAAGGCTTTTTAATACTTAGATCAAGGATTTTTGTTCTGCTCAATCTTTGTATTTTGAGCACACACAGTTTTGCCAGTTATGTCAGGAAGCAGCCCCATACCGATGCTTTAACTGGAAAAAATGAGCACCAGTTCATTACATTCCAATTTATTAACATGCCTCAGTAACTCCCAACGGGAACCAGGCATGGGTTTTCACAGGAGCATGCAAAAACATTTGAGAACACAATAACAATCTGATATGTGACATCTTTTAGACACTATAATGGAAAAGACCATGGCAATTTTATATGGACTTTAAGGAAAATAATGAAATATAGAAAATGTATGAGTAGAGCACTGTCAAAAAAACTCTGCAATCAGATTATTTTTCTACCAGACTCTAACTCCTGCTTCATGATGCATAGCATATATCACAACCTAGTATTTCCCAGTAGAGCCCATAACAGTGGGAACTATTGATTAAATGTTAACCCCTTGACTCAGAAAGTTGAAATTTCACGAAGTGCATCCCATTACCAGCAACAGCAATGTGTTGAGAAAGATCAACAATTCAAAAGAGTTACTGTAATAGGAATTTTTATCTGTGGATTTGAATTTAAACATTATTTTTCACTGCAGCCAATTGTAAAACAAGTAAACCTCAAAATATAGTTTAACCCATGTACACACATGCATATGTTTATACAGTAGTGATAAAATATTTGCAAATTAGCAAATAGAAAAATAAATATCAATTTGCATGTAGATAGCAACATACTGTTATGCTAAAATCTGTATGTGTGTTTTCAACTACTCACCATATTAGTATTGGAAGTTTATAATAGTTGGTTATTTGCATATATAATTATGTGAATTGCACAAACTCTTTAAGTATTTAAATGTGTATACAATGTATTCCTTTTTTACCTTAAAGTAAGTTAGTTTACCCTAATTTCTTCATTGGTTTTCTTTCTGAAATTCAGCTTCTTCCTTACATTTTTTCCCTGTAAAACCTTGACATCTTATCTGTAAGGCAAGCTCACATGTTTTCATTTTTCTAATGAAATATTTATGAGAAGTAGGATTTTCTTTATCTGAAGAAAATATATAATTTAAGTCAGAGAATGTTCAGCTTCTACAAGCATAATTGGCAAATTTAGAAATAGGCAATTCTCAAAATATTCATTCAGATGAAAATCTCTGGGGTTCACACAGCAGAGCAAAACCTCAAGGTGAAAAATACTGGAATTCTCTGTAATGCTTTCTCTGGGTGAATACTTTTGACTTCATGATGCAACAAAAATTTTATTCTTCATCCCTTATACTAATAATGCTGTCAATAGAGACAGCTTCAAGTGAAAAAAGCATTAAGTTGTAGAAATTATTGAACTGGGACAAAACTGTGATTTTGTTCATGCAGTTTAGTTATAGGTTTGGGTTTGGTTTTGCATAAGAAAATAATATCACTGATTGTAAGCATTACTATTAGTTTCATTAATGCTATATACATCAATATTAGATGCCTGGTTTCACTAGAAGTTACTTCTTAAAGATGTGAGAGTATAGATGTGTCTATGTTTCCCAGAGGCACTGAATCAAGACACAGCATAATGAGTCTGTGTAAAGCACTGCTGTATCTGCCTTGGAAATATTTGTAGGACATCCTAAAAACATCTTCAGCAGCACACTGTTGCAGTCAGAGGTTTTATACAGCAAAACCATGTTTATGCAGCAGCCCATAGGGTTACTCCTTTGGAAAGTCCTTACCAAGGTGTAGTCAACAGCAACAATATGGCAGCTTTCATTTATCAGGAGCAGTGTAAAAGCCAAGCACGGTACTAAATAAGGAGGGAATATGTGAGAAGTCCTGAAGAGTTTTACCTTTCATTATAGGGCAGTTCCACTGTAGCAGAGTTTATGGACTTGTGATTTTATGGAGTGTGCTTTTGATTTCTTATTTTTTTATCTAGATCTATTCAATCAATTACCTTAATTTACTCTCTGGGCAGGCTGCAAGATATTGTGTGAGAAGTTTTCAGTGCTTTCAAACAGTACATGGCAATATTTATTGTAGAGAATAGCTGTACTGGAAACGCTCTCTAGGATCATGATCTTTCTCATCCCCTATATTTCTTGGGGATGTGGGGTTATTTTTTACATTATGCAGAATGAAGGACATAGTAGTCAGTAATCCTTTTACATTCTTACAAGTCTTGATATATTGTTCATAATCATACTGTAAGTATTGAACGTTACAAAGGTCTGTTTTAATCGATGGACAAATTGCAATGAATAGCAAATCTATAAAAAAAAATAATTGGATGTCACAGAACAAATTGAACCTGAGGCTTTGTCACAGGTGGTATCACAATGAACAGCTAGTGATTCTTATCTGATTGCTTTAAAACCTAAGCTAGCTGGACAGCATTGCAGAAGCAGGGAAATCAGGCACATGGTGCCTCAGTTCTCATTGCTCCCCTTTTGTTGCCTGTACTGCAGCTTCTGTCATCAGTAAATTCATGTGCAAAGGGAAGGGTCAAAGGCAAAAGCATGGGAAAAAGGTTGCTGGGTGCATTTCTCTGTGTGAATACACTTTCTTGGTCTCAGCCTGGGTGGACCAGCCTTGCTGGTCCTCACTGCCTCATCTGTGTAACAACCAGAATAAATCCAGGTGCTATAGCTCTCCCTGTCCATGGCCACCTGCTATGCAGAAGGGAGCAACAGCTTTCTTCTTCCAGGTACTAAACCAGGATTAAAGCGTACACACAAGAAGTGGGAAGTCTGGGGGTTTAGACCCTCACAGCCATCAGAAAATGTGCTTTTTCCATTTCACTGGAAAATACCCAGACATGTCCAGAAATGTCCCTGTGAAGTGCCTGGACCATCAGACTGTGATTCAGCCAGGACATTTGGTTCTCCCACTGAGGCTGTGACTCCTGAGACAGGAGTGGAAAATTGATGGAGCTGGGAAGAGAAGATAATGGGCAGGAAGCAGCCTGGCACTCTGAGCTATCTGCTGTCATGCTACAGAGAGCAAAAATACAAATGTGTTCCAGAAAGGATTAGACTAATTCATGAACGATAGGTCCATCAGGAGCTATTCAGTACAAAGGCAGGAACAACTTCACCTTGCTTAGAAAGTCTTCAAATCACTGATTGCTGGGGAATGATGCATATCAGTGGAAACATATTTCTACATTTATCTTCTTTACTATGCTTTTCCCTGAATGTTGACTTAGAACAGGATGCTGGGTTAAGCAGACTCCACATCTGAACCAGAAGGGCTGTTCTACCTATTCTTTGTCTGTTTTCTATTAAATAGTCATTGACAGGAGAGAGTGGGGGCCGTTAAAACAGCAGAAATAATCCTACAATAAAGGTCAGCCTAAAATAAAAGTGGGAAATATGGACAAGAGGAAAAACTTATGAATGAGGAGAGTCAGTTCAACCTCAGCAGTTCAACCTCAGCAGCTCAACAGCAGATCAGTGGTCCTCCTGTCCTTGCAAATATGCCAGTGCATACCATTTCAGGTGGCTGCAGTTGTGTGATGTACATGTTTCTCACAGGGAACAGAGGACAACATCCATTTCATATAGACCACTAAATAGCTGACAGATGATAATGACTTCATGTCACAGGTGACCCAAAGGTGAAGGTCTCCATATCTCATTACACAGCCTCTTAGCTGTCCAGTAATCCCCAGTGCTTTTTGCCAGACCCACACTTTTTGATTGGGGAAGAAAGCATTCAATCATGCAGAATATTTCTCTTCCTTTGACAGATACTTCCTTCAGGATGGGGAGCCCCTCAGGCTTTTTAGGTCTAAGATACCATATTTAGAAGGTTATTTTCACCAGCTTGTAAAGCCTGAAGCAGGCATCACTAGTCCCAGGCACACAGAGCTCTAATTGAAACCATTCCCAGCAGCTCTGTATCTACATGTACACATCCTGATTATGACAAAGCTCATGAATAATCACTGGTCTGAACTTGTTCCTCATTGTCACCAGTTCAGGAAAGCAATGGGGATCCAATTGCATAACCCGATCCCTCTGCATGGCAAAGATGACAAAGTTCCCATTTTCTAAAAATAATTACATAGCCCAGTGTGAATTTGTGCTGCAGAGGACGCCAGGATGACTCAGAAACACAGAGATTATGAAAATGTATTCGTGCTGCAGCATCAGGATTAAGACAGAGTGAAGTTGTAAATATTCAGCTTCACTTCAGGCTTCACCTCAGCTCTTCAAACTTCTGGCTAACCCCATTTGCAGAATTAACTCCGCATTGTAGTTTCCTTAAGCACCCAACAGATATTCCCTCCTAAAAGCTTTTAACTGTGATACAGCAAATTCTGGCTTTAATGCTGTGCTCTCCCTCCCTTCTTAACATACGTGGTTTTTGAAGGCAGAAATACAAGCCAGGCAATTTCTGTTTTCTGACCCCATGAATCTAAAATGAGATAGTTTCATTGTTTTTCTTTATCCACACTGTAATTGCTGTTCTGGGTGTATTTCCAGAAGGTACCTCTCTGGGGATCCATACACAATCACAGTATATTAGAATATTTCAATGCTTTTGTTTTCTTCATGGCCCTTGCAGTGCTTTGCTTTCATATTCCTGATCCTTACTGGCACATACTGGAGTACCTCTGCTAAAGTCAATGAAATGTCATTTGTTTGTACCCACTGATGATTTGATCAGAGACCTTTAGCTTTATCTGTGTTGTAACACAGCCTAGAAATTTTACTGTGTATTTGGCTCTTTTGAAGAGCATAAATAGATGTGGTTATGTGTGCAAATTTACTCAAGTAAAACTTACATGACCATGATTATACAAAGTAAAGGGGGTATTAATAATGCCAAGAAAATAATTTTCAACATCCTAAGTAGACCCAAGTAATGAGAAATATAGAGTGAAAACTTGTCTTGAGATGGAACAGACACCGAGATCAGCAACTTTCATGGTGCTTTTCCAGAAAACTGAGGTCCTTTCTATTAGGTACTCCAATATTCCAAATCAATATTTTTGAAAGCATCAGAAGGTAGAATTTAGGGCTAAGTCTTGTCAAAATGGGTATGTTTATTTTAAGAGAAATGTGGATTATCTTTTTTCATTATCAGTAGAAAATAATGCTTTGGAAATATTGGTGTAACAGTAAACTCCTTACCTTGAAAACTGTATTCAGGAAAAATGTTGATTCCAATTGCATTTATTTCAAAATACATTTTTGTCTGCTTATTATACAGTTATGGATTTGTATTTTTTTGTTTCATTATACTCAGTAAAAGGTGTGTATAAATGTCCTATCATGTAAAAGATTAAAGTGATATGGCATGGAAAAACAAAGAATACAAATATATATATATGTATATATGTATATGTATATAAATATTTAAATTCCAAATGTGACTCTGATTTCTTTTGATGACAGTAACTCCAAAGCAAAATGTTTTTGGCTACAATTCTTTTCGTTGATGGCTTTGATTTAAATGGGTACACATTTAAAGTTCTGGTGTTTCATGTACTATTTTCCGAGGAATAAGTTTGTTTAGACAGTGTGTTGAAGCTGCAGAAGAGGTGGCTGACAAACATGACTGAGACAATAGTAACTTTTCCCCCTGAAGAGTGCCATGCAGTGGAGCAGGCTGTCCAGAGAGGCTGCGATGTCCCCATCCTTGGAAGCTTTGAAGACCCTGCTAGAATAAGACCTAAGCAACCTGGTCTGATCCCACAGCTGCCTAGCTTTGGAGAGGAGGTTGCACTGGACACCTCCTGCAGTCCCTGTCATCCTAAACTGTACTACTATCCTCCAATCCTAAAAAAGATGAAAACACATCTTCCAGCTTCAGCCCTCTAAAGCATAACTGTCTTGTCTAAACTAGTTTTTTAAGCTACTCTCCTTCTAATGGTAAAAGGAGATATATAGACATCTTTCAAGGCAGAATTACTGTATCCTAAAACATGTATCGTGAATCATCTCATGGGATACCTTCCATGTATATAGGTATTTAAATTCTGAAGCCAGATGCAGGAACCATTTATCATGATTTTGAGAAAAAGCATCTAAAATTATAATGAAATTCTCATTAATATCTCCCATCTGATTTTTTAATATTAAAAATAAATATTAATGCTAAATTCTGAAAAAAAAACCCAATAGAAATATTTCCCCTTTCATACCCTTTCTTCCTTTTCTTTATTCATTTATGGAATTTTTTAACAGCAGAAGTGAAACCTACAACTTTTTCAGATTGATGTTTACTTCATTCGTTCCACTTCCCCAGATTGTTAGAACTGGCAACATTTTCAAATTTTCCAGGAGTATAATATTTTGAAATGTATTATTGGATTTTATCACAGCTCCCACGAGTATATCTGGAGCATAATGGTTCCTGAAAGGAAGGGAGAGAGGGAAGAAAAAGGAAGGAGAAGAAAAAGGTGCACATTATTCCCACAAACAAAAGTGGTGAAGTGCTACTGGTTCCATTTTTATATAGTAAGAAAAGAGAAGGTAAAGCTTTAAAAAAATATAAAATATCTGATTGCAAAGTTTTATTTTTCAATCTGAAACCCTGAATAAACCTAATTCATTTATTTATCTCTGGTTTATAATCATAACTGAATTGAACTCCTAATTTCTAAAAAGATTTTACTGCTTATAGCTAAAATGAGAATCTTAGTAAGAATTTCCAAAGACAATAAAGAATCTTCTCATCCAGAACCCAGGCAATTCAGAGAGATGCATGGGACCTCAGCAACCTGGCCAGCCGCACACCACTTACAGGCTGCCAGCAGACTTTTAGTGCAACACTAATCACCTAGAAAAGATCAGGAGAGCAGGTGAGGCTCATACTGCTATTGATCTACAGTCAGAAACTCTTGTGTGCTTGACAAGGCTCTCTGCAGCAAAATAAGCCAGAGAGTATATAAGTAGATATTTAGATTAAGGCAGCAGCCCCAGCATTAGCAAGGTTGTGTTAAGGTTGCATTCAAGTCATCACCACCACCTGCTGTTTTTGTAAGTCCTGTGTAACTCCCTCAGTAATCAGGCACTGTGCAGATAAGGTGGTGTTCAAAGCAACTGACGGTTAGAAATTGGAAGGATAAAGCTCCGAGAAAAGAGCTGAGCATAATTGTAGCTAATTTATAATGGGCTTTTCTGCAGTGAATATTGGGAATTTTAAAGACTGGATAAACCAGGAAAAGGGCAGAGTGGGGGACAAGATGGCACCTCAAGCACTATGAGGTCCTCTGTGATATGAACTGGTTGGAAATGAAGTGTCCTCATAATGCTTTGTCCTTTTTTTGTTTTAAATCTATGCTCTCTCTCACTGTTCAGAAAAAGCGAATATATCCCGTGCAGTGCAAGGAGTCCTCACAGACTGTAAAGGGCAACCAAGGCAAACCAGTACCAAGACACAAACTAGTTGCTAAAACTTTTTAAGTTACACTATTCTTTTTAAATATGCTTTACTCCTTTCACCTCAGTGCAGGCTGAATGTTCATCAGCGTACTGCTTACTGACCTTGTGCTCATACACTGAACCAAAGCACTATATTATCAGAGATTGCTTTCTTGCCTTTACTGTGTTTATAATATATTTTGAGAAGTCCATATCTCTTAAGAGGCTATAATGTTGAAATGCATTTTAAGGAGGAGGAAAATCATATAAACAAAACATTCAAGTGCTACAAACTTGAGAACATTCCCAAAGAACCCAGCTTAAAAAAATACATTTTGGACATCAGAAAAAACACCTTTGCATCATGTTGTTTCTTTCTCTGGATAAAGGTATAAAAACTCAAAGCCTTTTAACTAAAGCACATTTCTAATACCATAGTCCATTGAGCTCCATAGCACCTTCTAGCTTTGATTTCTAATGTTCCACATTTAGTAATCACCCCGTTTGTTCTAGCGGGTAATAGGAATAGTATTTATGGGTGAGAAGTGCTTCAAACAGCTTCTGTCCTTGAGAAGCCATTTGCTGCAGTTGTATTCCTCATATACTGTGCTCTGTCATATTTAAGAAGCTGCTCACACATACAGTACTGCAGCTTCAGTTCCAGGGATAAAAAGCTTTCCTTTTCCAAACCAGAACACCCACTATACCTATGTATTCCACCACTATACCTATGTATTAATACCTATGTATTCCTGAATAATTTCCAGAAAATATTTTGGTGAGCAGTTCTGAGCGTTTAGTGCACAGCCACCTCTGCAGTGTTGGGCAAAGATATAAGAGACGCTTAAAGACTGGGAAAATGTGCTATAGAAAGAGTTGCCTGTGTGCTTTGGGTGCAACAGTTGCTGGTACAAAGAAATAAATCAACAGAAAGTTCTTGCTTTTTATGCCCCTCTTTTAATAGAGATTATTTGTTTTGGTGATGTAGACAAACTAAATACTACCTTGATAATTGCTCCACAAGAGAGTGGGTCTGTAATTGAGTGGCACCACTGCAGAAAGTCATTTTAAGATATTTAGCCTAGCAGCCTGCTTTCTGCCATGGTAGAAGGCGGTTCAGTTAAGACCTCACATCTGCAGGAACCTTGGCTGTTTTACCTATTCTTTTTCCTCAGTTCAGATACTCCCTTGACATGCTGTTAACCTCTTCATTTTCCTTGAGCTTGGATGAAAGGAAATCAAACCCAGGCTAAGTAAGATATTGCTCAAGAAGATTAGGATACAGCATGATAGAAGTCAGAGGTCTCAATAAGTAGCAAACTAAGTAGATCAGTTGCAAGCCATACATAGCTGATAAATCATGATGAAAAATATTTGAAATTTCATACCTGTGAGAAAAGAGAATTATCCCTCATTACCTCAGGTACCTAACACAGTGTTAAAGTGCTGTCTTCTCAGTACGAGGAGTATTGTGAATATTATTAAGATATAATTGGTCAACACAGCCTCTGGAAAATGTGTTTTCTTTTCTGGAGTATGGTGTTTGCTCCTCCTTCCCAGTCATACAAACTTCTGCTATGACTGGATAGCATATACTGGATAGAGGTGGCCTTTGCATTTGTCACACCAGAGGTAGGTGTGACCTAAACTACTGAAAGTGTACTGATTGTTTTTCCAGGAATTCTTGCTATTCCACTTGATTGTTCTGAGAAACTCCAAGGATTGCAAGCACTTCTGCAACCAAAGGGGAAATATCTCCAGAATACACTTTTAATTGAATAAAGTGAGACATGTGCACAGAAAATCAAATGGTGTAACACGATTCCAAAAAGGAAACACACCCTGACAGGGGTACATCACTCCCCATCCAGTAGATCCACAGGTCCAACTGGAAAACACACATGGAAGTTTGTTCAAAAAAAAAAAAA
>NDXB01007773.1:0-35319 GCA_002631895.1 Agapornis roseicollis | reverse complement strand
AAACACCAGCTACTAAAGAGAAGAAAAACTGACTGCAACTGCTGAACCCAGGACACCATGCCAGGAGGTCATTCAGATACACTGTCTACACAGTAGCTATCCTTCAGTGACTAGATAGCCTTGCTCTGATTTATTTTGAGAGTTATACAGCAATCTAGTAAAGTGCTTATTTTATTTCAAATCATTTTATAGAGCTGGTTTTTGAGCAGGTTATGTCAGATGTCTTCTCCAAGAGAAACTTATTCTACCCCTTCATCCCCAATAAGGAAAATGTCTTTGTTAGAGGTTACCATGAGTTTGTACTTTTTACTAACTAAACCTTACTTTTCCTGGGGTTTAGATGTAACACCAGCTACAGCATCTCAGCCTGGTGCAGCTTAAGATCAAGAGTCTTCTTGTGTCAAAGTAATTGAAAATACCTCACCTAGCTGTTCATTCACTCAGTATCATCTGAAACTAATAAGTCACCCTACATTATCTTCCATATCACTAATTAACATAACACAAAGCATAACCAAAGAAAGGCTGTCAGAGAGCTTCTCTTGATATATTTTTTTCAGACAGTGAGTACTTCAAACAAATTTTCTATTTGTCCTTTTCCTTATCTTGAAGAAGTTTTAAATAGAGCATGGTCATGAAAAACACGCCAAATTCTACAAGTATATCCTGTACTAGGGATTTTTTCTGTTTTCAAAGCTTTCACATGGCCTTCTTTTATAAAATTTTATTTTCTGTTGTTATTTTCACTAAGTTCTAGCACTACAGCTCAATATTGTGATTGTTTCTTCTGGTACTTTATTGTGTATTCTACAGAAGGATTTATAACACCTTAGTTCACCCCCTTCTTTTCTGCCTCAAAAAAAAAAAAAAACCAAAAAAAAAAAAAAAAAAAAACCAAAAAAAAAAAAAAAAAAAAACCAAAAAAAAAAAAAAAAAAAAACCAAAACAACAACAACAAAAAAATCCACACAACCGAAACGCAACCAAAAAAACAAAAAAGCAAAAAAGGCAAAATATTGCCCATGGCAGGGGGTTGGAACTAGATGATCTTAAGGTCCTTTCCAACCCTAACTATTCTACGATTCTGTGATTCTATTTCTCTTCTTCCTTAACGCGGCATTTTACTTGAGATATCACAACTTTATTAAATGTTTGGAGATGATGTTCAACAAGCTCAACTAACTTGAAAACCTTTAATTCACTTAAGCATTTTCTAAATCCTTTTTCCTTAGACAAAGATGACAGAAGCTTATTGCCAACATTTGTTCTGTTAGACACCAGTAGTAACCCATTAGTGAAGACCGGAGCAGAGCAGCATTAAGCACATCAGCCTTCCCATTGTTGCAGTGTGTTCAGAAACCGTATTTTGAACAGAAAATTGTATTAACTGTAGTTAGCAGTAGTCACGCTAAGGCCTGACGGATCAAGAGGCCTATACTTGGAATATGTTGCGGGAAACAGTAACTTAGTAATAATTGTGTGTTCACAGAAATCAGTAGATCATGCTGAGAAAGGTAGAGTTTGTTAAAGTACAGATTGTCATCTACATGATGTATGTGACTTATCTAGTAGAGTGTAGAAGATATATTATTTAGAAGAATGTATCGTTTAGAGGTACAATGTAACCGTTAACCAAAGGAGGTTTAAAACATTATGTAACCTTAGTGAAGCAAGAAACCTTAGAGATGAAGTAATTGTGTAAGAAGGGTATATAAGCATTCTGATTTGTTTGCTTGGTGGGCTCTGACTTTGGACACTAGTCCGCAGGTCCCCGAGGCCCTNAAGAAACCTTAGAGATGAAGTAATTGTGTAAGAAGGGTATATAAGCATTCTGATTTGTTTGCTTGGTGGGCTCTGACTTTGGACACTAGTCCGCAGGTCCCCGAGGCCCTCAATAAAGCACCGCATAAAACAACTTTGTTGTTTTGTGTTCTCCTATATCGTATCGGGCAACACCATTATGCATGAAGAGACATCACATTCTTCAGGCCCACACTGTGGCAGTATCTAACACTTGCTGGTTAGTCATTTTACTGCTGATGTGCTTTTAGATTAAATTGGTTGTTTTCTTGAGTTTTGTTTCTAATTTTATTCTGTGCTTTGATCATCTCAATGTTGAAATTACAGAAAAATGTAAATGAAAACAAAGGGTTAATTTACTGTCCATCATTTGCTTTTCCCTCTTTATGACTCTCATTTGTAAATGGTGAATATAATTTTAGCAATGAGATCCCCAACACTTTTGGCTTAGACAAATCCATTCTGCTGATAACATGCTATATACCTTTGTAGTGCTGAAATACATAAGACACTTGATAATCATTTATCTGTAGAGAGCCTGTGCAACACGGAAGTGCCAGATCCCTCATGAGTTAATATACTCATGTAATATGCAACACTGCAGTTGAGCAGACTGAACACTGGCAAAACAAATTTTTGAAGATACAAATGTAAACTACTTTTTCAGTTGGACAGAGAGGATTAGTTCTGAGTTTATATTATCAATTGCCTCCAGCATCACTTTTGAAACCTGTTCTTTTATAGTATGTTATTGCCCCAGGCACAACAGTTGTGCCTAACAAATTATCATAATTCCCTGAACCCATTATTTACCAAATATGTCTTCTGTTTTAGCACTGATACTGTCTCTAGTGTCAAGCTGACATAGTCTAACAGCCATGTCAGATATCACTTATAACCCATTTTGCATTAGCAATAACCTTCCCTAATAACCTCTCTCAGCAGCTGAGGTGTGCTCTTCATAAAATTAAAAAAAAATCTATTTGGAATTAAGCATGTAGCACCACAATTGGTTCTCACCCAGGACACACAGCTGCACAGCATGATGCTCTCTCACACTTTGCTAACTGTCCTCACTAGAAGTCTTTGGTCAGTCTACAATCTATAGTAAGATGTGTTCTCTCCATCACATTACTCCTTTTGAGCACCAAGTGCCATTTATAGCTCCAAAGAGTCAAAGATTTTTATTTCAAATCTCCATAATTGTCTCTGCTCAGCCTCATGCTATACACATCATGGGTGGTATGAGCATAACACAATCCATGGTGCAATGTAGATGAGACAGCTGGATTAAAAATGCTCCTCTTCAGTGCAAAGTGAGACATGGAACTTTCTCACAGCAGCAGCTGGAGACAGCCAACCAACCTATTATGAACTAATTCTCAGAATAGCTCAAATTAATACAGTGTTAATGAGGTACCATCCCTAGGATACATTCCCAATAATGTTCATGACAAATATAGATAGATGAAATATGTTTATAATGCAACTATTAATTTACAGCAGTACAGTTTTGCAGACTGTAGGCTAGAACCATAGACAAGGATAGACTGTGCTGTGAGCATTTTTTCTCTCAGTGAGAGTTTTAATTCAGCTTTCCACAGTTTATCCATTTCAATAGATTTCACTGTCATAGCTTTACAATTCAGAGTAAGAATTTATTGAAAGTATTAATACTCTGAAACAATGGCACTGTTAATGCAGCTGCTCTCTTGGAGGTCACAGTTACTCATAATTTTTGTATATATTAGACAATTGACTACTTCAACCTTCCAGTTTCATTAACACTTAATGACTAATGACATTTTCTACAGGAATGAGTAACCATTCAAAATATTTTTCCAGTGTATTACTGTTCTTGCCTAATAGAGCTCCAATTTTCTGATTTAGGAACAAACCCCCATGAATTAAGCAAGCAGTCACATAACATTAATAGTGGAAATTCAAATCTCAAAACCAGATTTTTTTCCCCACACAAAATCTTCAATAAACTCTGTAAAATTCATATAGATATAAATATATACATATTCATGTGTAGGTAAATGCCAGCATTTAGTTATGAAAAAGATTCTTCAAATCTTTCCACCTATTTAGTATCTATGTTATCATTTTGCTCTAGGATTAATTCCACCCCTAACTCATCCACGTACCTGGTAGCTATGTTCTTGTTGAGTCCCTGAATGATTTCTACATGTAATAATTGAATTCCAAAATAAAGGTTTTATTTCCAAAGTCACAGATTTTTTGCAGTTGATCTATAGAACCCCCATTTCAGATTTTATATTTAAATAAATTTTACTGCTTTTTAAAAAAGTATAAAGTGTACAATATACACATTCTTTCAGAAATGTTTTCTAAACATATAGCTATGACAGGCATCAAGGGTTCTGGTAAACACGTCAAACATTGACAGGGTGCTCTCTACAACAATGTTGTGTTAAACCATCTTCTTCCTGCATTTTCTCACTCTAAGTATTTTTAAAAAAGTCCAAAAATTTGAAAAGCATACGCCAAAACCCACGTAAAACTCAATACTTAAAAAAATTCTGAACTACATTAAATACATCATTTATTTCTTCTGCAGTGACAGCCAAAGTTGTAATTAGGGTAATGCAGTTACCTTGCTACCTGATCCAGATCCAACCAAGAGCTGCATGTATTTGCACACTGAAGCCACATATTTCTCTTAGTCATCAGACAGCTATTCTCTCAGCTAAAATGAGTACCAGCCTTTCTAAGTCACCTCAACACTATTCACATACCATTACCCATGCCTAGACCGTAGTATCAGAAAGATGCTGGCACATAAGGATACTGCTCTGTCCATTACAAGGCTGAATCTCACAGAATACTAAAATGGCAACTTCTTCCATTTGGTTTCACTTTGGAAAAGATAAGACAATTTGGTGTTAATGTCTTAGGAAAGAATGACAGTGTTTTGGCTTTTATCTTTTTCTTGTTTTCAAATTTCAGTTCAAATTGCTAAAATAATAGAAACTAGTATTATCATGATCAGTCATAACACCTCTTCTAAATATGTGTTCCTCTTCACTATCATTAGGTCTTCAGCTCTTTCTTGATGTTCAGTAGACATAATAAAAACTTTGTATTTATTATAATTAACTATAGTTAGAGGATACAATATTTAAGATAATATTGCCTGCAGTTTGAGCTACCATATTTGCAAGAAAGTCTGCAGCCATTAGCCTTTAATCCCCTTCCTGTATGTGGTACTTTACACTTCTGTATTCTGCAAGGGAAATATCTGCTAAGAGCCTTCTGTATAAAATAACTGCGCATGCACATTAAAAATAAGGCTCTTCTAAACCAATTCAACAGCCAAAAATTTTACACATCTACTGCTTAATCAATGCGTTAGCACCAGAGAATGCTGATACTGTAAACAAACCACTTGTTGTTTTATTCGATGAAGAGTGCCTTTGATTCCATGTCCTAGAATTCCCCCTCCCCCCCTTTTTTTTTAAAAAAAAAAAAAAAAAGTATTTGCTTAAATGTCTTAAGGGAGGATTTCTCTTCAAATAGTTTTACATGACTGAACTTACATACCAGGGTTTAGTAGATTAATAAACGTGAAGTATAACTTATAAAAAATAATATTTATCATGTGCATGACAACTCTCTTTATAACGGCTAACTCTCTAAATAACAGCTACACTTCAAGCTTTTAGTATTCTAAAATATCACCTATAAAAATCCCCTTACTGCACAAAGAAATGCAACCATTAATGTTCACAGAAATCTTACAGGGCAGATTTGATCTTTTATATCTTAGGAATCATAGTTTGATCATAAATGGAATTTGGAGCATATGGAGGATTCTGAAATTCAAGATTCCTTTGTGGCTTCTTTAAATATTTTCACCCAAGTAGTCCATTTAAAATAGATTAAGCTATAAAACTGCACAGTAGAATAGTGCAGTTTTGAATATCAGCAAATAAAAGTTGACTAGGTTCTATAAAACAACAATTGAACCCCTTGCTACTGAATATCTTCTTATTCAATAACTATGACAAATTATCCCATGCTACACATACTTGGCAGAATGTACATGTACTTTGCTCTAACAGCTGTCCTATTCATCTTTTTCAGGCACAAGAACTTCTGATCACAATTATTTCAACAACTAACTATAACAGTGCAAGCAGATTATATAGGCAAAATCTCTTCCAGAGCAAACCAGTGGGAAAAAAAGGTGATTTGCAGGGATATTTAATTAACATTCACCTGTGGTAATAAATCACTCTGGGAGGAAGCTAGCCATTGAAAGGAAAACAGCTCCTCAACCTCAACAGGACTTGAAGTTTTACCTTTAAATAGCAACTTTTTACTGCAAGTTTTAGCAAGTACACATACAGTGCTGCCAATACATTCTGAGATATTGTTGTGAAAGTAAGTTGCTTAGGTCACTTAAAGAGTCACCACAGGTATTAGCAATACCAAGCCTTAATATAAATTTACAAAAGCACAACAAAATTCATTGGCAAGGTTTACCCTACTACGTACTGCATGAGTAATGCATATAAATGAAAATCAAATTAGAAACAATTAACAGTGATTTACACAGAGGCTGGAATGAAAAGGGGTAAAGGAATAGTCCAGGTGCAGCTGGATTCAATCTTCAGCTCAGACCCAGTCAACAGTTTGTGTCTAAAGGGTTTAACAGCACTTAATCATAGCAACACCTACATGGTAGATTGACCATGGTAGATTGACATATAAACATGATGGAAAACACTTTCTACAGATATCAACAGGTAATCAAACCTTTATGTCAGACACATGCCACTGGTAAAATTTTAGAGTGAAGGTAAGGGAACAGGTTCTTTCTACAATCTATACTCCAAAATTTATGAAATTACATTTATTTTAGAATTATAATTTCACTATATTTTATTAATCATTTCCTTCCTTTACGTTACTGGATTTAAGCCATAAAGAGTTAGCAAAGCTTTTGCAGTTAGAAAACCCAAGCATTCATTAAGTAAAAGTTCTTATTGCTAAAGGAAACCATAACAGGAGACACACTCCTGTCAGCCTCTTGTTTACTCTGCAGCTATACCCAGCCAAGCTCCAGAATACTTCTAGAGTCAAGAAACTGACACAATCTTTCTAAAGTTTATCAGTCACTCCACCTTAAAAAAATGAGGAATGTCCAGTCCTGCTGTGTTGCATTGACTGCCTGGATGACTCAGGATGCCTAGGTCAAAAGGAACACCTCCACCCCTTTAATTCAACACCACAAAGAATCCAGGCAAAAACACCATTCAAAACCTATCCCAAATACATTTACGTAATTAAGTTCTACATTCCCAAGGGCTTTGACTGTAAAATATTAGAAGTAAATTGAGCTAAAGAAATTTCTAAAAAGAGTCAGTCAGAAGCATATTAAGATATTGTAGAATACTTTACAGGCAGCAATTTTAATTACATGATACATCATTTGTGAATGTAACCATTTTTTTCCATTAGCTTTTCTGAGTTAATTTCAATAAATGAATCACTGTACTGTACAAGATTGAGCCCTGAATCTATGAAGACTATTTGACAACAGCAAGAGAGTGTCTGGGTTTATTTGTCATTTCATGGCTTAAGGTAAAAGAATTAAAAATTTGAGTTATGGTTGTTTGACATTATGGATACCCTTCAGTTTATATACTAAAGATGTCCTATTTTTTCATCAATAAAGCTGCTTTAAACCCTCTGTCAGAACTACATAGCTCTGAGTGGCTTCACAGCATGCCCACAGTTTTTAATTACGGGTAGCCATGTCATTGTTTATTTTCTCTGATTTAAAATTAGAAAACAGTAATGGAAACATTTTCATCAGAATTCAGACTTCATTGGGTATATTGCTGAAACTGAACTGACAGTTCCAAATGTGATACAAAAAAATAAGGAACCTGGAGTGCTTAACTTGAAGTAGCACAATCTTTACTGCCCATTTCTCTGAACTTTTTACCTAACAAGGCAAATACTTTCTACAGATTATTAGAACTCACAGGAACTTTTAATAAACTGGAGTTCAGCTCAAAAGCATAAGTAGGTTTACCTTGAATACATTTAGGTTTTCAATAGATGTAAACTAAAACCTTCCAGACTGGAAGACTACACACTGATGTGATAAATTATTAGAGGAACATATATTTTTAAATCAATGCACTGAATATGAGAACATCTAGATTAAGCCATTGAATCTGACACACTTGTGTTACAAAAATACGCAAATACATGTGGTTTAAATGGAGGTCCACTTAATTTACCAGGGGCCCATTTTTTAACAGCAAAAGAGGAATAATATTTCTTTCTCCTTTCTCTATTTGCCTACTGCATTGCCTAAGATCATACAATACTTGGGACAAAAGAGATCTTTGAGAATTTGTTAATAAAATGGATACTCAAATCTCTAGCCTTTTAATATCAACTACAATTTAAATTATACACCACAAAAATTCTAAGAACTCCAAATCTGTAGAAAACAAATACTAAGACATCTTCCTGATGTCTTTAAGCACTTTTCCTAAGTTTTCTTGAACTGAAAAGTCTAACTATGTTAGAAGAACATTCAGGAAAAAGTACAGGGACTTCAAATACACACACATGTATCTGATCCAAATTCACTCAAACTAGTCATAGCCTTAAAGTTTAAAGGAAATGATAACTTTTATTATTATTGTTCTTTAAATTGCAGCCAAGATTGCATTAAATTCTTGATCCTGATGATACCAGTGGGAAAACTCTGACAATCAATGGAGAATAGCTGACACATAAGGCTGTCTGAATAAAGTTTCTTTATATTCAAGGCAACACAACAGACTTGAACTACACTGAACAACTTCTCTTGTCATTGAGGCATAACAGTCCCTCAGACCTGCATTGTAAGTCTCTTGATCAATACAACTGTTAAGCTAATTTTTATTCTTTGCTCCTATCTTTCCAGGCCCCAAGAAGCTTCCAAGAGCTTCAGTCACAACTAACATGGTTTTGAGCATATAGTTTAAGAAATAAGCTGTAGGAACTGAAAACAACAAGTAGCTTTCAAAACAGACCCAAATCTGGTTTTTATTCATTTTCACAAGTTTCATCCACCTACTCTAGAGAAAATAAGGTGAATACTTCTAATTTAGTGTAATGAACCCAGAGCTATACATTTAAAAAACCTGGAACTAACAGCGTGGTAAAATATCTTACCTAAAGTGAAAAGGCTTGTTGGGTTTTTTTTTTTTTGAGTTTTGTTCTGATTTTTGTTTGTTTGTTTTGTTTCTTTTAAAGGAGACATACTTTTGGTGGCAAGACAATTCTCAGTTAAACTGCAGTTGCCTACTCTAAATTTATTGGGCTTGATGAGAACGAACACAAAATCTATGCTACCTCTGGCACCATCAATCACAGTGCTAGGCAGTAAAACATTGCATCTTAAGCTTCTTGATTGAAAATTCCTTGTGCGCTTTCTTACTGAGATGTGCAATGCATGCTGATGCAACTGTGGATGAGGAAAAGTACTGTGATAAACCAGTGATTTATTTCCTTCAAGATCAGCAATATATTGAAAAGTGTAACAAATGAGAGAACTAGTGAGACTAGGAAATATTTTATTAAAAAGTCAAAGGCCGGATTACCTTATCTTCTGTAATTTATCACTCTTTTCTCTCAAGACTACCTTTGCAATACAAACTCAGAGGTCTAGAAAATTTCTTTAGTTGGCCCTCTAAAACTGAAATAGTACTTGTACTACATGTAAGGTTATTCCAGAATCACAGGAAGTGAGTACAAATGAAAAAAACACCATGGTGAAAAGCTTATTTCTCCTTAGAGAAAATTAACTATCAGAAATACCTTTTACTTAGGTAACTTTTTTGTGCACGTCTATATAAAGCAATATGAATTCTTTTTGGGGCTTGTTTAGGGGTTTTCTTATATCTACCATATCATCCAGTGAATATATTTAATTTTACAGAAACTTAAAAAGCCACCAACATGATCTGGTGGACATAAGAACAGTACAAACAGAAGGAAAGCAAGAACTCAAGGTATTCCTCAAAGAGAAAAATCCAGTGAATATTCAATTATGATTACTAGGCATAAGGATTTAATGGATGTAGTCTTAGGTAGAACTCCTCCCTACCCCATGCTGGAGAAAGTCACATAGATGTAAAAAGAGTAATATAAAAGACAATTCCATGACCCATATCTCTGCCAGAATGCTGACTGTACAAGACTTGAAAACATGGCAGCTTTATTACCCTGCCATGCAAATGTTTGTTTTCACAAGTAAAAGTAGCCATCTGGGGCTTTTTGAACTGCATTTCTGAAACTATTGCCCACAAATCTTTTTAAAATATATCTCTGTAACTATAAAAAAAAAAAAAAGACATTTTCTCTTTTCAAATTTCAATGTGCAAAAGCATAAAAATTAGCCATCTTTATCTTAACTTATAAAAATATCAAGAGTGCTGTCTCCTATAAAAAAGCTTGAAACTATTACTGATACTATGAAAATAATTTCCTTTCATTGGTGGAAGAAAATGGCCAGATCCATAAAATACATTTTTTTATATATATTTTTAAGCTATTAACCTAAAAAAACCCCAAAAAAAAAACCAACAAAAAAAACCACACCTAAAACCCAATCATTTAATTTCTCAAAAGGCAGCACAGACTTAATTGCATAAAAAAATATAGGCAGGATCTTCTCTCATTAATATATTCCACAGATAACACTGATTTCCACAAAGCAAGTTCTAAAGTAATATCTTCATTTGAAAAGTAACCGAACCTCCTCCTAAAAACATCATATAGCTATATGCTAAGTTAAACACACACTTTGAATTTGTAAAATATCAGAGACTTCATAAATTTTCAGTGATAAAGCTACCAGAGTTATTCTATTTAACTTGAACTTGTATTTTGACTACACCATCATCCATACTGCTGCTGTCTTCCATCTTGCCATATTATTGATCAGTAACTTTATCACAACCAGCAACTGTGCACAGTTACAGAATTTTAACTGACCAGATTAGATTCCAGGTGTGCATCAGTGGCACAGGAGATGCCCAGAAGCTTTGAATGACAACAAAATATGTCTTTGCCTGTAGTTTGAAAGCAAGATAAAAGTAAACATTTTCTACAAGCTAGAAATGGACTCCCATTGGTAAGCCTAATTGAAGACCGTTCAATAGTTGTAACAAAAATTTACACCTATTCTTTTCAGAAATAGAACTTTACAGGTGAGTTCTGATATTTCATCTTTTATGCACTTACAGCCATGGACAAATTTCATTAATTTTTTTATTTAAGCTTGTTAACAAAGTCCTCTCTCCTTTACCAATCAACTTATATTCTACAGTTATCACATTTCTTGAAGCATTTCCAAATTTTTCTGCTTAATTTCTTTTGATACAGAAACACGGATTCAAACCTCCTAAGCTTCCTCTCAATGTAAGCACAGCTATCTTGAAAACAATTACATAGGCACAGCATATTAATACAAGTGAGAAACAAGTACTCCTTGTATCTTTACTGTTTGCCTGTAAAACGTTAACATGGAATATTCCTGTAGTATTACAATTACTATGGTTTTAACTGTCTTTTTTAACTGTGTTGCATTCCTATTTTTCTCCAAAGATTTCTGAGGCAATCATTAACTTTATTTTTCTAACATGCTCTAAAGTTTCTAGTCCACATGGTAAGACAAAGCCAGAGACGCATTTATTATTTAAAGAACATTCATACCAGACTAATATCAAAATATGTTAATAAACCATACTTAAATACCTGATACTAAGTATGCAGGAGCTAAAAAGAAGTGCAAAATACAGGAAGATAAGTAGATTCTTGCCTTATTTAGAGTAGAAAAAAATAGTATTGTTCAGGGCATTAGATTTTTTTTCCCAGATACTGAAAAATAAAGCATCTTATTAAGGAAGGAAAATCATCATTCTCTGCTGTGCTAACTAAAAGCCTGCAATACAAGATAATGCAGTCCCAAGATTACACCTAAATTCTATTAAAACCCATGAAAATCAGATACCTACTTAACTTTTAAGCACAGCTGTTAACATATAGAACATATTGGTTCACATAATAGCCAGACAGAAAGTTCATAAATTGCACCTATATTTTTCATGGGAGAGCTCTTCCTCCCTGCATTAACATAAGCTGCAACCTATTAAAAGTTAACAATGAAAGCTAAGGTCAATAAAACATTAATGATAGTTTAAAAATACACATTTAGTCATAGAAAATTATTACACTATATTTAACTGTTTTTCATATTTTAAAAATAGTACTTACAGGTTTTGTCATTGAAAACTCAGAAGTAATAAAGCACTATTTCATATGGGAAGCATTTTTGGATTTTCCCAAAGACAAAAAGATAAGAATATTCATCTTGGTAACACTATCCAAAATTCCTGTGGAAAGATTTCTACAGTTGTCAGAAAAAAAGAAACAATATTTTTAAATTTTCTATTACAAGGGTCAAATAATTGCTCAGTTATCTGTTTATATCTCTCAAAATTATTTTCTTTCAATCAACAATAAAGCAGAACATAATACAAATATATTTATTTCCAGCTCTTAGTCATATACACTGTATAAAATTCATTGTATAAAATTCATTGTATAAAGTTCATGTTGCAAAATACACAGAAATTAAGAAACTATTTAGTTATGTGAATAACTAAATAGTTTCTAAAACTAACAGCATAGTTTTACCACATTAAGTTTTCTTTCCATTACTATCAATAGTACCATACTTTTGTTTTCCCCCATGGAATATATTCACTTGCATTTTTATACTTTGATAGCATTAACAAGTGACATATTTTTCTTGCTACTCACTTTATAAAAGAAAAGGTAATTTAAGGTTCAACCCCAACTATGCTTGATGAGACAATGAGACTTCTTAATATGCTGTTGTAACAATAGCTATATGTTATCACCTTCAACTTAGAATTCCCAGTAGCTTAAGTTTAGCTTTCTTACACTGACACATCAAAGTCTAAAGTCAGGAATTATCAAATGTAACTCATGTAGTTAGCTAGTCTCCCACATGAAGAAAAGCATATGCATAGCTCTAACTTATGAATCTTCCATGGAAGCCTTGAATTGCTTCACACATCTCTTCAATATTGCTTTCTCAACAGGCTTGTCATGGTTTAATCCGAGCTGGTAATTCAGAACAACTCAGCCACTAGCTCACTCCCCACCTCCTTATTCCCCCCCACTTCTGGAGAGATGGGGAGGAGAATCAAAAGAATGTAACTCCCACAGGCTGAGATAAGAACAGTCCAGTAAATAAGGTATAACACAAAACTGCTACTGATACATCCAATGAGAATAATGATAAGAGGAATAACAAGACTACCACCAATAACAGTAATAAGTGGAAATAACAAGGGAAGAGAATACAACCGCTTATCACCCGCCAACTGATTCCCAGCCCAACTCAATCAGTGATCTTGCCCTTCCGGTTAACTGCCACGAGTTTATATACTGGGCATGACACACTGTGGTATGGAATACCCTTTGACTAGTTTGGGTCAGGTGTCCTGTCTCTGCTTCCTCCCAACTTCCTCTCCCCCCTGGCAGAGCATGAGACTCAGAAAGTCCTTGGTCAAAGTAAACACTACTGAGCAATAATTAAAAACATCAGTGTTATCAGCGCTGTTCCCAGGCTGAAAGTCAAAAACACAACCCTGCACCAGCTACTAAGAAGGAGAAAAATGACTGCTACTGCTGAACCCAGGACAAAGCTTTATTTGTTTTATATTACATAAATATATTTTGTTCATCAACAGTTTATTATAAATTATTTTTCTTGAATTCTTGATTCATATATTTAAAAATGAGACACAAGAACCCCAGAAGCAACAAAAAGCTTCCCAAAAAGCAGTCAATTTTAAAAGGATGCTATTTCCATTCTTTCATCTCATTTTATCTTCATGTGCATAAATGTAAGCCTGTGAGTTGCTTAATAAAACATCTTATCAAAATGGAGTATGGTGTGCTATGTCTGCTAACGTGAAATATACCGGACAGGAACTGTAGGTATACAGGCACAGCGTGTTCCAAATTAGAATTATATACTATTGGAATATATGTAAAATAGTTACTCATGGTGCCATTTGGTTCAGCTCATTTTCAGCAGAGCTCCTGCAAGTTACAGTAGAGTATGTCTGCATGCTTAACTAAGTGCATTAACATTTTGGTTTAGATCAGGAATACACTTTTGAACCAAACATCTCATCACCTTTCACACTGCCTTGGTTTGCATTGCAGAACAGTCTCAGAGAACAAAATTACATCCCTTTTGAATTAAGGTAAACTGACACTGTACTTCCGAATCTAAATCTTCAACTGCTGTTGACAGGACCAGAGCAGAGCCAGTTTGAGTTAAACCCCTTGAAACATGCATAAACACACAAACATGCAGATTTCAGCTCTTTAACCACAAATGACTTCGTTATAACTTCACTCTTGTTGTACTACAATATTTACTAATCCAAAGCCTTTACACACCTGCAGCAAGCCCAGTATCCTTAGTGGAGCTGCAGGCAATACCAGCACTCTGATCTTAACAAGCTGGGCAGATATTGAGACAAGTGTGTATAGCCTGGCCAGCCCTGGTAAGTTGAAGAGTATGTCTCCTCTTTGAGCTTGCATCTTGCCTATAGAGAAAAAGTGTTCCAATAGGTCCAGCAACTCAAAGAGAATAAGTCTTTTGCCTTGCAAGCTGGTGTCTCAGCTATGACAAGTGCTGTATGGAGTCATGGAAAAGGCAAAAGAAATGACGGATGCCTGACGTGTCACCCTGTTGTTTTACCTTCATGACTTCTGGGAGGGTAGAAGGAAGAGGGTTGATGCACCCACATGAACTTCTAGGTTGGAGGTAGGTGATTTATGAGGAAAGGCAGTGGCCAAAAAGCGTATGTCAAGGAAGGGTACTCCACAGAACACAGCAAAAGGTCTGAAGTAACTTCCACTTCTCACCCTGATGAAGGGACTTCTGGTTTGCAATTACAAGAATGAGGTAATGAATCCTTTAAACAGCAATAGAGGGGATCTGCCTCCAGCCAAGCAGAGGAAAGGAACAACTAGGTTTACTGGACTGTATGAAATAGATTGCCTGGCACATCAGACCCATGGAAGTATAATGCTTTGATGAATAGTATAACATATGGTGCATAGTATAACATAATGCCATTGTGGTACATGGGGCAGAACTCATCTGGATTTGTGAAGTGACAGGAGATCCCAACTGGTGGCTTTGTTGGAGAAAAAGGTGTTCTGAGCATCCTTGGTATAGACTACCTCAGAGAAAGATACTTCAAGGACCCAAAACGGTACCAGTGGGTCTTTGGTGTAGCCACAATGAATATAGAGAAGATTGAACAGCTTTGACTGGCCTTTCAGATGATCCTTCTGCTGTGGGGTTGCTGTGTGTCAAAGAACAGTATGTTTCAACTACCACCACAACAGGCAGAGCCCAAGTCATGGATTTCTTTCTTGACCGTACCACTAGTTATGGGACAGCGGTGGCATGAGGAAGAGTTTGGTGACCACTTAGTTGTCTGGATTCAATCCACAACAGCTAATTTATTTTTTTCAAGACAGAGCCAGATCCAATATGTTCATACAAAGTTTATCTAGAAATGGGATGCTAGTATATTTTTTGTTTGTTCTGTTTAGTGCTCACTTGTTATGAAATATCACATATATACACATGCTGATATAATTTTCATGCATTCAAATAATTTTTGGTTCTTATAGCTCACATCTCCCTGCCCAGTTTAACAAATGAGAAAAAAAGTAGTTAGATGGGAAAATCTGTTACCAATGTGTTACCAATACAGCTGAAACCTAGCTTAAACTTCAGCTCCCTTATAATCATCTATTCCTACAATATGCTCACCCTTTAAGCAATTATAAGATTAACTGGGAGCAAATAAAACATCTAAACAACTTTAACTGCTTTTCATTTCTGTCGTAGTTTAAACCCAGCCAGGCAGCACGTTCACTCACTCAACCCCCACCCTTCTTGCCCTCCCCTCTTTCCTCCCCACTCCCGGAGGGGTGGGGGGGGGAGAAGAACCGAAGGGATATGACTCCCACAGGTTCAGATAACAACAATCCAGTAACTAAGGTACAACACAAATCACTATTGCTATCACCAATAATAATAATGACAAGGAAAACAAGGGAAGAGGGTACGATACCACCTGCTGAAAACAAGCCCGACCGGGAAGATCCCTCTCCTTCCGGGTAACTCCCCGTTACCCCCCGGGCATGACGTGCTATGGTATGGAATACCTCTTTGGTCAGTTTCTGTTCNGCTGAAAACAAGCCCGACCGGGAAGATCCCTCTCCTTCCGGGTAACTCCCCGTTACCCCCCGGGCATGACGTGCTATGGTATGGAATACCTCTTTGGTCAGTTTGGGTTCTGTCCCTCCTTCCTCCCGGCTTCCCCTCCTCCCTGGCAGAGCATGAGGCTCACAAAGTCCTTGGTCAGGGCAAACATTGCTCAGCAACAACCAAAAACATTGGCCTTATCAGCCTTGTTCCCATGTTAAGTCAGAACACCAGCTACTAAAGAGAAGAAAAACTGACTGCAACTTCTGAACCCAAGACAATTTCCTACTTGGCTTTCAGTGGGATGGAGATATTTCCTTCTCACTCTTTCATCTTCTTTTCTACCCCATCCTCTGTCTCTTCCAAATTATTTCTATACTACATACACATCTCAAAACATGAGCTTTTTTTGCCAGAAAACATGTCCTAACTCAAAACTTGACCAAAATTGTAACAGTTATTCCTGTAAGCTCCCATCAAACAACCCTCTAATTAATCACCTGCTTCCTTGAGGGCTTGTGTCACTCAGCATAAATCAGAGAATGTGTTTTTCTTATTTTTAAAGTAAGCATTTATTTTATTCCTTATGAAAGAAAACACTTGGGATTTTTTTCCATCCAAGATAACGCAGTACATAAACTAAGGAGACTGAAGGTACCATATTTTCATCCTCATAGCTGAACAGCCCCCAGCAATTTTTATTTTGCTACACTAATATTTAAAGGCCTGGTTTTTAGTAAGTACATAATAGCAATAGTAATATAGCTGGTTCAAATATAAAAAGTTTCATGCCAGAGGACAGTAAACATCTACAGATTTTTCCACTCTGTCTCAGAACAAAAGCTGAAATTTTTTCCCTGACAGAGAAGGTTTTTCTTCCCTCTCTCAACAAGGCTTTTGTTCAGACTCCTGAATACTGTTCCATTTTCTGCAAGGATGAAAGCTTTCCCATGGTAGTTTGCACGGCCTGGTCCACAAGCACTGGATTTACCAGCACTTCTTCAAGGTGGCTGGGAGAAAATTTGGTAGGATCCTTATAAACAATTCTCTTTCCTTCAAGCATTTTTTTTCCCTCATTCCCTCAAGAGCTCTACTGACTTTCACTATGTAATTGATTCCAACTTGAATAGGGCACACAGACACATACAGACTAAACTTTAGCCAAATTAGACTGATCCATTATGCTGGAGATGCAGCAGTACTAGCAGGATCACATACAATAAAATTTTTCCAAGGAGTATATAGGGGTTTAACGACAAATCAGGTAATGCCTAAAATTCAAAAGATTATTGTAAAACCACAACAAACAAATGCCAGGGAATTCTTAAAGAGACTGAGTCAAAAGAAAAGATTGTATTCTCCCATGTTAACTTCCTACATACTTAAGCTGCTAGTCCTCAATAGCACACTGACATCTTATTTCAATAATAGGGAGAAATGAAGTGGTACATGGGAGTCTTATGCTAAACTTCAGTTAGCTATGTAATAGAATGGTTTGGGTTGGAAGGGACCTTAAAGACAGTCTAGTTCCAACACGCCTGCCATGGGAAGGGATACCTTGCACTAGACTGGATTGCTCAAAGCCCTGTCCAATCTGGCCTTGAATACCTCCAGGGATGGGATATCAACAGCTTCTCAGGATAACCTGTTCCAGTGGTTTGCCACCCTCACAACAAAGAATTTCTTCCTAATATCTAATATAAATCAACTTCCAGTTTAAAACCATTACCCCTTGTCCTATCGCTACATGCCATTGTATAAAGTCCCTTTCCAGATTTCTTGTAGGGCCCCTTTAGGTACTGGAATTCTGCTATAAGGTCTCCCCAAAGCCTTCCTTGCTCCAGACTGAACAAGGCCAGTTATCTCAGCCTGTCTTCATACTAGAGGTGCTTCAGCACTCTGACCATCTTTGTGGCCCTTCTCTGCATTTGATTCAACAGGTCCACATCCCTCTTGTGCTGGGGGCCCTAGAGCTGAACGCAGTACTGCAGGTGGGGTCTCATAAGAGCAGAGCAGAGGGGAAGAATCGGCTGTCTCAACCTGTTGGTCATGCTCCTTTTGATGTAGCCCAGGATGTGGTTGGCTTTCTGGGCTGCAAGCACACACTGCCTACTCATGTTGAGTTTCTCATCAACAAACATTCCAAGTCCTCCTTCTCAGTGCTGTTGTTAATCCAGTCTCCACCCAGCCTGTAGCTCTGCTCGGGATTGCCCCAACCCGGGAACAGGACCTTACACTTGAACTTCATGAGGTTTGCACTGGCCCACCTCTTAAGCCTGTCAGGGACCCTCTGAATGCCATCCCTTCTGATTTCCATTTGGATATTGAGCCACTGACCATAACTCTGAGTGTGACCATGCTAATTCGTTATCCGTTGAGTGGTTCATCCATCAAATCCATGCCTCCCCAGTTTAGAGGCCCCATCATAGGAGGACACCAAATCTAGCAGACATGATTTGCCCTTTTAGCACAGCTTGGTGTTATATATACTTATATAACTGTGCCTCCAAAAATAAACTCCCAGCGTATTCATTCCTGAGAACACACCCCTTGATAAAAAGCATGTTAACAGGCTAGGAAACTGTGTATTTTCTTTTCAGTCTAGAGTCTGGAACTTCCTATGTCTGTGAAAGGCAGGGTAGGCATGAAAGATATGAAAGGTAGCTGCAACAGGATGTAATATCATTTGATGACCTGGAAAATCCCTTCCCACTATGTAACTCCAGCCTAATTAGAGTTCAAATTAGTAAGCAGTTCTCATAATAAACATAGTAAACAACAGTGTGGATACTACATGTCCAATATTGTCTCAAAATACAGATGTTTAGGTTTTGATCTTGAATAAAGGTTAAAAAGAAGCAAAGCACTGGATGAATAAGTATCCCCACTTTTTACACTAACCTTTAAGAACAAAATCAGGGATACATAAGGTTTAAATCCTAAAAAATCCTCTAGATCCAGGATTAGACACACTCGTGCTCTGCAACATTTTCACCTGAATTGCTTTCCCTGTTATACCATGGATTTTACAGTTACACCAAACTGCCATTTACAGCACCTGAAACAACTCCCATCATAGCACATTTTATAGTAATGCTAATAGATCCACATTGCAGAACTGCCTTAATTGATCAAAATTCTGTAACTAAAAGATTAAATCAATGGCTAACTACACCTGAGTTCCTGTTTTCTGACTGGAAACAGCAGGGCAGGCACAGATGTACAGCAGATTGCAGTCTCCTATAGTCCTTACTCATGTAACAAAGTTTACAATCAAGTAACTCCTTAATCTCAGTTTCATGCTTATTTTGCCAGATGATCAGAAAATATTAAATGCAGGTAATTCAACTTTGTTTTCCAGGATTTTAAATTCTAACTATAGGCTCTTCAGGCCTCTTCAGTTATAAAACTCACATCAGTTTACAACTTGTTATTTTTTAGGAATTAACCCAGTATGAAGCACAAAACATTTCAATCTAATGATTCACTCATATTACCATGCTTTATTAAACAAAAGATATATTTACAGTAATGTTCTATTTATTGGCTATAACTAAGAAAGCAAAAAGTAAAACAGATTATTAAAACAATCATTCCTGAGGCATGATATCATCACAAGATCATGTAATCCTTTTGAGGAAATAACTCTTCTTCTATTATCAACAGATATATTAACATGTGTTCAGCTTCAACCCATGCTTAAATAAGACCTGTATATTTAGTTCTACTTTCATTTAATCACTCAAAAACCCCTCTGATTTTCCCAGACACTAGTTTTCCTACCCTAACACCATTCACTGAAGACCTCAGCAGCTGTACATCTTTCTCCACAATCCCCTCCCTCTCTCCAGCACAGCAAAGCATAAGGCACTATTTGTGACAAGACCAGATCTTTCCACCTGCTGAAAAGTTTTAGAGAAATTAGTCTCCTTAGCTAGTTTCACTGGACCTCAGTTGCTGCTGCACAACAAAAAGCCTGTGCAATTTTGCTGCCTGTCAGCTGAATGTATTTAAGTCACTTTGGAGAAAGACTGAACAGCTACTATTCTGAAAATAAAAAGCACCCATTAAGAGTACCCCTACAGGATAACTTTACTCTTGTCCACACAGGGAGCCATGGATTTTCTAACAACCTGACAATCACATTGCTTGGAACAACCACTAGTGGTGTCTCAACAACAATATTGGTATTGTAGCTACTACTAGTCAACAACTGTCATAATAATAGAAACAGGTGGAGCAAAGAAAAACAGCAGGGGCCCATTGTAAGCTGTAAGTGTTTTGTGGTTTTTTTTAAAGTGTAAACACTATTAGGATCATTAAAAATACTCTTAATGAAGGAAATATATTTTATGGGCCTATGGTACAAACATGAATATTTACACACCCCAAAAGGCCACTACCAGACATGTAATATACATCTTCATGAAATCAAGGCAACTATAGAACTATTCTGTTTTAAATTCTAATACATACTTTTATAAAGCATTAATCACAGTTAACATATTTTCAACTACACAAGCAATGCATCATACCAATTGCATAATCTCTGGATTAAGGATCAGCAGTCCAGACTAATTACTTTATAACTCGTGGAAAATAAAATCCAGCAGAGAATAGCTTCGCTCATTAAGAGCTTTCCAAAGTATCTAATACCCAACCGTGTTTAACAGATTTTTTTTTTTTTTGCTAATTGCAAAACATATGTTGGTTCTATAAAGACTTTCTGTGGACAGGCTGTCTGACTACGGACATTTTGTGAGCAATCCAGAGACCTTGGTGTAAGGCAGCCTGTCTGAGAACAGAAACGGAGTCAAGATAAACTGAAGGCCATGATTAGGGAGTAAAAGGAACACCAGCTGTAAGAACTCAGAGGTAGGCAGAGGAGAGGGGGAGCTGGGAAGTTCTGGGGCTCAAGTTCCCAGGACAGTGTTATCCAATCCTAGCATTGTTAAGGGTTAAGGTGCCCAATCAACAATTGCCAAATCCACGTAGCTGTGCTAAGAATCTCTGTATAAGGTTGACACTTTGTCCAATAAAATGGCATTTGCGTGATCACATTGATCGTCTCAGGGTTGTCCGTGACTCCCGCGTCAACAACTTTCATTACAGGTAGATTTCAAAAGGAGGAATTCTCAAGAGGAAGAGGGAGACTACAACCCACAATTAAGAGAGGCAGTGGAGCTAAACAGTCAAAAGCAAATAGTGTAGAGCAATGGGTAAAAGACCTCAGTAAAGACAAAACAGAGCAAAAGTCTGCCTTCCTCAAACTTATGTACAACAGTGCCCAAAGTCTGGGCATTGAGAAAAGAATGAACTATCGTCACAAAATTCTGACTGTGGGAATAATAGAAATGTGTTGGGACGTTTTGCATGACTAGAAATCTGTGATGGACAGACTCCAGCTCTTCAGGAGTGACAGACCAGGAAGACTAGAGAAGGGAATTGCCTTCTGTGCAAAATTGTAGCTCTGATTCAGGGAGCTTTTCTATGGGATGGAAGACTATCTTTTTGAGAGCTCATGGCTTAGGACTGGGTAAGAGGCCATTAAGGGTGATATCCTGGTGGGATTCTGTTACAGACTACTTAATCAAGGTGAGGAAGCAGGTGAAACCTGAGGAAGCCTGTATCACAGAACCTTGCTCACACGGGCAGCTCTGACTTCCCTGACATCTGCTGGGAGCATAACATAACAACATAACAAGACACAAGAAATCACAAAAGTTTTTTGGAGCATGTCAGGGGATAATTGTCATATCCCAGGGGTGCATGTTCTGGGTGGAACAACCAAGGATAGTACTCACCTGGATCTGCTACTCAGTAACAAAAAAAGAAACTAGTAGGGGTTGTGGTAATCAGTGGTAATCTTGGTACTTATTACCTTAGCAACTATGAACACAAGTGAAGGTGTGTTAGCAGAGCACAGAACCTCAACTTCAAGAGAGCAGGAAGACTGGCATTTTGCAGATATTGGAATACAAGAACATAGAAGACTGACTAAACTCATGAAATAACCATTAACTGTAGGAACTGGCTGTTCTGCTTTTGATAACTGAGAAAATCCAGATAATAAAACAAATGTTAAGACAGCATTTTCCAATCCCTAAAACATTTAATGAGGTTGTTGCAATCCAAACCAAAAGCTCTGAGTCTTGAACATCCAACTAACTATTAACTTCCAATTTTAATTTAACACAAGCAGCTTGTGTGTCAATAATATAAAGAAAAACTGAAATGACAAACTGTTATTAATATAATCTACAGGCCTAAACCAATAATGACAAATTAATCCAATCTTTTCTAGACCATACGTTACCGACTTCACAGCTGAAGAATCTCATATGGTTTTCATAAACAAAATGATAACCTTTAGAAGGAAACATTAATGTTAGATAATGTGCGCATTTAAGTTTACAGTATTCACATTTCAGATCATGAATTAATGAATGTAATTTTAAAGAAAATTATTCATAGAGATACTTTCAGTACTATGTTACAAATTAAAAGCTTAAGATAAATGTTTTGGAATTGCAAAGAAGGAGAAGCTGACTGTAAAACATCTCACTGTAGGGTACTTAAACATTTCAAGCAAGAAAGTTTCTCTGTTTCCCAGAGCTACATGTAGAAGGCTGACTTTTAAAAAGGTTATTAACACCCAATGGCATGCCCTTATCCTTACACATAAAATCTGAGGATGACCAGTTGTGATGGAAAGAACAAACATCAGCAGCCATCCTTTAAGGACACAGACCCTTCAGGACTGCTCTTCCATCACAGTGATGAAATCTGCCTTTAAATCTGTCTCAAAGGAAAGCTGACAAGATGCACACATTCCAATGTATGCTACAAATCCCTGCAAAGGCACTGAGCACTAACGGGAGCTCCTGACGAATTAATCTCTTTTGATAACTGTAGGGTTTTGAGATGATGGAACTTGTACTTTCCTGCACTGAACACCTTAAGGTCTTGTGACATATTTTTAAGCTCACGTTCTCTCAAGAATTATTCCTCCTCTAGCTTACCTCCTTCTACACCTCTTCTGAAATCTTTAAATAAATTAGTTTATATGGATTTCAAATTAAAGTATCACATTTTATCACAAATGACAGCCCAGAGTAGTTCATTATATAGCTGTAAAAAAAGCATCAGAGATTTCACCAAGTTTTCTTCCAGCCTCACTATCCTCATTAAGTCTTCTATTCTGCTAAACAAGGGAACTGAGATAAATTGATGGAACAAAAAAAAAAATGCAGAAGCTAGGACTTAATTCATACTGCACCTGCTTTAATCAATCTTAGAACGAAAAAAGGTCTAAATTATAGCAAAAATATCTTTAGATTAATTATTTGCCACACAGTTTCCACAAAACAGTCTTACTTTTTTTACTCTAGTGTGGTAAATCAAAACACCTATAGTTTATATTTGTTATAAGTAGCAACTGTGATACAAGTAGCAATAATTAGTCCCAAAATGGTGTGTTTGCATGTTTGTGTGTTTTTCTCCTAAAAATTATTTATTTCTCCTAAAAATGACTTAGTAAAAATGCTTCTTTATAAAAAGGGTAGTCCTAGGCCAATATTTGAAAATACCCAGCATCTTCTTATCACCAACAGGACATGCACAACATATTTCAGAGAATTGAGGTATGGCAATATATTTGAACTGATTCACAGGCAGAAGACTGGTTACCCAAGGACCCTTCCATACTACTGTAGAATATGGCTGGGCCTGACACTAGCAACAGGCTTGTATACAAGTTTATAGCCAAGGGTGGCAATAGATTTCACACAGAAGTAAAACCCAACTATTAAGAGAACTGGTTAATCTTAGTCTTAAAAGTATGTACGGTGTTGTTAAGCATTTTGAAAAGACAACATGCTTTTTCAGTTATAGTACATAAAAACAAATTGGAATATCTCACTTCTTGGGGGGAATGTGTTGTTTAGGTTTTTAATGTGATGTGATCTCAGGTGGTTCTATTTTCCTTGGTGGCATAATACTTCATAATCTACAGAAAGTGCTGAGCAGATACACTCTAAAAAGCAGAATCCTACAAATTTTTAATAAGTATCTATTTCTGAAAATGTAAAATGTATTTACATAATGGTTGTTATTGCTGTCAATGTGCTTTGACAGTTTCTTGCACATTTTTCAAACTCCTGTTTCCTCATTTCCCATTTGTAAAATTAGACTCATTTCATTTGGCTTTTTCATATGGTGGTGTGAAAATTCATTAGTGTTTGACAAGCGTAGTTTTGTTGTTTTTTTTTTCTGTTGAGCTCCTTAAAAGCCTGTTGTGCAGAAGAACCTATCAAGAATCAGTATTTACTGGCCATTACAAGCTATTTAGTGTAGAAAACCTGTATTACTGGCAAGCACAAATGTCATGGCAAGGCACAGGTAATAGGAAAATTTTAGTGGCAGTCATTATAGCAGTCATACAACACAAAATATCTTTTTATTAATTCATTAAATGACATGGAACTACTCTGACATATTATGGGATTGCCAGACAAATTTGGCCAATTAAATCTCAATTTTGCAATAAGTTTTATGCAGCAAAATCCTTGTGGTCATGTAGAATTTATTGCAAGACAACAATGAAGGTTATCATTGTTAACTACACACAAATTTCTCATTTTAAATTTAATGCAAGAAATGCTTATATTTCTCACAATACCTCTGTACATCTTCATTTTTCAAGTTAGTCATTTCACTGCAATCCATTGTTGTGCCTTACTACAAGGCAGAGGCCCACCTACAGAAGTTTTGTTGCTGTAGCCTCCCAAAAGGACAATCTCAGGCAGAACACCATATCCTCATTTTTAGTTTCTGCTTCTGTTTTGTTCAGAAAGTATCATACCACTGTACTCAAGTCAGATACCTGCTTTCAAAATATATGAATGAACACAGCACTTCTGGTTCCCATTGCAGACACAGAAAATGGGTGCAAAATACCCCAGGCATCTCCGCAGCAGGATCTTGCTTCTCTGGAAGACCATGTTACTTGTTGTTTGGGCTGCTAGACCATCAAGTGAGGAAGGCAAGTTCTGAAGGGAGGAAAGTCGCAGTTAAAATGTTCAGGTCTGAGATACAGTTGCTCTAACTCCCAAATATTAATCCTTATCACTACAGAACCATAAACCTTTTTTCCATTTGCAAAAGTAGAAAACTAATCATTTACCAAAGCAGACATAACAGCTCCTTAAGTAGAGATGTACCACTTCCTGTTTGGTTTTTCTTATTATTATTTGTTTAAGACTAAAAATAAATCTATTTAAGCTGACGAATTTATCTTTTCCTTTTCTCTTCCAAAAATTGGGACTGCACATGCAATGCAAAGGGAGATCCCTCTCTACTCTCACTTCTAACCTATGACTGTTCCCCAACTACTGTTTCAATTAAATATTATGCACTCAAGTTGAGTATTCAAATAAACTTAATATAATGAAATGCTGGGTTACTCATTATGTTAACCTCATTAGCATGAGATTAATGTAGTGATAAATAGATTGAACTGTCTTTAACTGATGACAAACTGAAAATGGAGCACTAACGAACTCCCATTACTAATTTAAATAAGAAACCAATTTCAGTTTTCTAATGAATTTAATGTGATATGAAAGCTGTATCTAGCTTTCCGTTAAATAAAACTGCATTTTCCTTAGTTCATTTTAAATATTATTGTATGTATTTTTTATTATCAAGGAGATGCTGTTATATTTATCTCTAATCTACCATAATTGATCTCCTTGTTTTCTCATATAAACTACAACAACTACACAACTTCTCCCATAGACAGAAGAGAAACCTGGAATTCTGATCAACAAGGAGGCTAAAAGGAATAAGACTTCTGAAATCAAGAAAGAAGAATTTACATAAAATTTACATATGTTCTTGTAAATCCAATGATAAATACCTCAGTTCAATATTAATTTATCCTAAAATGCTGCCTGGCACTATCAATAGAGCAGATTAAGTTTTTCTACAGAGACGGAAATGAACACTACTAGTGGCAGAGCACAAATTGAAAACCTTTTCTTTAAGGTAAATTTCCCAAGGACATACCCTCTAATATGGAGTATATTTAACTGTTGTATTTTCATTGACTTAGTCTCACTTCATTCTTCTTACACATCACAAGTATTTTTGGGTTTAACTCTTTATTTCTTAATGTTTTGACACATTTTTCAGTTTCATGAACATCTGTTACTATATGCAGTGTGAGATGGTAAAGTGCTTAAAAGCAAATAGAGGAATAAACATCTATTTGATGAGATGAAAATTCTCTTTAGAAGACCTTCATAAGATTTGTGGGAGTGTGGCGATCCTTAGCTGTACTAATACATGGCTACCAATCACCAAGGAAACTTCAGTGTTAAGTATATGTCATGGTCTAAGCCCAACCGATAACCCACAACCACGCATCCACTCACTCATTCCCACCCCCCCACCCCACTTCTTCCCCTGCTCCCAGAGGGATGGGGAGGAGAATCAAAAGAATGTAACTCCCATGGGCTGAGATAAGAACAGTTTAGTAACTAAGGTACAACACAAATCACTACTGCTACCACCAATAATAATAATAATGATAAAGGAAATAACAAGGGAAGAGAATACAACCACTCATCACCTGCCAACCAACACCCAGCCTGACCTGAGCAGAGATCTAGCCCTTCTGGGTAACTCCTCCCAGTTTATATAATGGGCATGACGTGCTGTGGTATGAAATACCCCTTTGGTTAGTTTGGGTCAGGTGTCCTGTCTCTGCTTCCTCCTGACTTCCCCTCCTTCCTGGCAGAGCATGAGACTCAGAAAGTCCTTGGTCAGAGTAAACATTACTTAGCAGCAACTAAAAATATTGGTGTTATCAGCAGTGTTCCCAGGCTGAAAGTCAAAAACACAGCCCTGCACTAGTTACTAAGAAGGAGAAAAATGACTGCTACTGCTGAACCCAGGACAGTATATAAAGGTATTTTCTTTTCTCCTCAAATATATGTAGATAAGCTTTGTGCTAAGACAACTCCCCTGCTTGTACAGGGTCCTTATTCACATTTTGAGCTGGCCTCAAGATGCTACTTGCAGCACTTCAAGTGGCAGGGTTAGATGTTCTAATTATCAGTTCCATTAAGTCCCATCAAGTCCTGCAGAGTGATCTGGATCCTTGCCAGTAATGCAATCTGCAACTTCAAGTACTACAAGCTCCCAGAGTAAAAAGCAGACATGGACTGACTTTACATCATCAATCATGGTTACCCTTCTATTTAAAGGCCAAATCTAAGACTCTGAAGGTTGATTTAGGGGTAAAAGGATTGAGAATATTATTGATTGTGCCAACACAAGTAGGTAACAAAAAAGCAAGACACCTGCATAGATTTAAAGTTTCCTTTGAAGATTTCTGCAGTACGATCCCAGAAAAAAAAAAGGCAAACAAAAGAACCCCAAAACCCAACTCTAATACAATTGAATGTTTCTATTAAACACTATAAATTGCAAGTTGTGAAAATAAAATTGAGCCACAGGTGTACCTACTTCACTAAATTGATAGAAATCCTCCTTTATGGAATTTAGTATGTTAATCTCAGAGCTAAGATGTCAAATTGCTTCAGGAAAGAAGACATTCTTAAATTCAGTACAAAGACTATATCATTTGATATCAATCTGAACAGAATTGAAACATTGGAAAATAGTTTAATGGCTGACAATGTAAATCAAATTGGTTTCAGTTAAATACAAAAATGCATAGGAGTATTCAAATTCCATCTGGATGGATTTAATTGATTAGTCATGATTAGTCATGATTAAGGCTGATTTGACAACTCTGTGTTTAACCAAAGACGATCACATTTTTCTACTCAAACTGCAGAATGATACAGGGCTTTTCTCGGGACCACAAAACAAATATACCCAAACCAACCAACAAATTCTTTATCTGTGGTGCTGGCTACAGAGGAAGTTACTGTTTCAGAAGCTGGCTAACCTAACATAAGGTTATTCTGCCTTATTAGAAAAAACAAAGAACTCCTGCTAGAGTCAGGTTTTTTATACACTTGTTTTCCCAATGATACAATACACCGAAGACAAACTGTGCTGGCAATTGGAGCTTGGATAACAATTCTGCTAGCCTTGCACTTGCTCCATGTATCTCACCCATGCGAATACAATCTGTATGGCTGTGGCTTCAGATGCCAGGAAAAAATAAACATTTTTATAATTGGGCACATTTTTTCTTTTAGAAAAAGCAGCAGCCAGGGCAACATCTTATTCAATTTCCTTGATGTCTGAATGTTTTGATAAAACCTACGTACCAGATCTAAACCACTGGGTGCATGACACACTTACTCTTTTATATCAGAACTGATTTTAACATTCCATAAATGTGCTACTGCATACTTCATGGAACAGCAAAATACATTAATAACAGCAACTAAAAGAGTTAACTGCTATTTATTTCTGGTTTATATTCCACATCAACAAGAAAGTTGCCAGGAAACAAGAAGAGTATTCTAAGTACAAGCTTTATGACTTTATGGATGTATTTACTGTTACGATGTTTCTAAAATATGATAATGGTAGCTTATTATGCGTGATCAATAAAAGATGTTTTCCTGGACTCAGCTAGTATACTACCTGCAGCTGGAGGTGGTGGGGCTGTAAAAAGAGGGCGTGGGAATCTAACTCAATACATCCATAGGGGAGAGGCTTTTCCTTTCATCCAGTGACAAAGGGTGACCACAAATTCGTCACTGATATCTTAGAACTGCTGTAAAACAAGACTGAGAAACTCTGCACATAGATAAAAGACTCGAAACTTCCTCCCTTTTACTGACATTCCATTTTTCTGCATCAATTTTTGGGACAGAAGTACTTATTATGCTTGGTCTTTACAATAAAGTGATCTTGATAACACTGCATGACCATGGTATGCCAATATATTGACAAAGTGTAAACTGGAAACCAGACTCATATATTCTTAACCACCATAGTGGAGCTCCACAGAAATTTAGACTTTGGAGGTTTTTTCCCCTCCTTTCTTAGGGTTCCCATGTGAAGTCTAAATTGTATCTTTCTCTGAATCCTTGTTTTCAATACTTAAAATTTTAATTAGGCATTCTGAATAATGCTGATCTTGATGAATCATTGAAAAGAAATTATCAATCGGTCTTCTGTCTCTGTGTGGCAAAACAAGATGTCACATTGAATAGCCTCAACAATAAGCATCTTGGCATTGTAGTTAGAGAAGTTAGTTTTCACTGATGGATCAATGCTTTGACTCATTTTAATTAGAGGTTTTTCTTCCCACAAAAAAATTATATTGAAAACACACATATCCCGGTGTAGCTGTATTATGGACATCTCAGCTGCAAGTCTTGGGAGAATGCAGATATAGAAATATATATAAAAATAGATATAAGACTTAGAGAACAACATACAGCATGTAGGCCCCTCTCCTACCGGATGCAATAGTATTTGGATTAATGCACAGAATTCTATCCATTTGTAAAGTCACCCACTAATATGAAACAGGTTTTGCAATTGGGACTATGGAAACACTTAGACACACAGGTAGCCTACTATCCACTTCACAAATTCCGAATGTTGTCAGTGGTAACTATTAGCAGAAAATATGTCATTCCTTAAGTTATTAACTACTCTCTAAGTAACAAACATTATAATAAACACACTCATTAACTTTTGACTTGTTATAAGGGCTTCCACAATTTTCATTCCAGCAGCCTTACAAGACTTGCTCAACTGAACCAATTGAGGAACCATAAAGTCACACAAAACTTTCTGCAAAAACCCACGCACTCTTTTCTTGGAGATCACATACTCTGACAAAGACATTAAACCTTTCTGCAATTTGTCGAATTCCATCACTAAAGCGCAAAAGTAAATAAAATTGAACTAATAAGGGTTAATCTCTTGGAAAAGTCACCTTATTGTTGTTTGATATTGTTTACTCAAATTCTCTATAAACTCACACAATTTTTATAGGAGTCCTAGTATACACAGAAATTTAAGTAGCTCTGATGCACAACAAAAAACAAGTAGGAACTCCTACTTGTAACTTAGCTTTACTCCTTTTCTTCAGTGCTTCTGAACAACCAAAGTAGGTACGTATTGTGGTAACAGTTCAGAATAAAAGTGACCTTTACAATGTCCTTGTTCCAGTAGAACACATCCTCAGAACTGGGTGACAGACTACACTCCTGGGCACCTGAAAAATCCTAAGAAAAAGACCATCACAGAAACAGTGGGAATTTGAAAAGAGAATTAAATTAAATACTGCTATGCTGCACTGTATGGTCCTTAGTTGCATAACTTCTTTCAACAAAATGAAAATGCCTGTATTTTGTGGAAGCTAGGATAAATACAGAATATTTGTATGCAGTTTTTAAGTGCTTGGCTCTAGTTAGCACTGCATTAAAATCAAAATACAAAACCAGCAGAAGACAGTCATGCTGTACTGACAAATATATTGAAACAATGTGTTTCATATTCACATTTTTTCCTGAATAGAGGTAGTTCTAGCAAATAATTAAAAATATCCTAACCTAATTACATCTGAATTGTGCTGAAGTAAGATCTCAGCACTTAGATGGATTAATTTAAGCTAGGCATCAGGAAGCTTTTAGGGTACTGTTGAAGAAGTAAGTAAAGCTGGTCATTCCTGCTCAAACAAGAATGCATGACTTCAGAGATACAGTCATTGTACAAGGTGCATAACTTTTGGTTAATGGGACTGTTAAAATCCCCCAAGTAGCTGTAGACCAGTAATTTTCTCCTTGAAGGTTTTAGTAAAGAACAATGTGATCAGCAAAACTGCTGTACTTGACACTATACACAGCCAGAGCCACAAACCTCCAAGCACTGGAAGAACCCTAGGTAATAGCATTAACTCTTCCCTTTTCCAATACCAGTAATTCAAACGCTGTTCTAGCCTTCCATTTATTTTCAGACTGTAATGGAGCCACACCATAATATAAGCGCAGCTTAACCTTTGTGGTTGTTCTGTGTTAAGAGGAAACCAGTGCTTCACAGACCTAGCTGTCTGTAAGGCAAACTGCTCATCACCATCTTCATTTTTGGACAAGCCAACCTTTGACACTCCTGATACCTACTCTGGGCATCTATGGTAAATAGTTTTGCAATTATGTCCTCTTATTAAAAATATATACACACTTAATGTTATTCTATTTGGATACCCAAATAAATTGGAAGACTTTGTGAAACAAGCATGCCAGTAAACACATATGAATCTGTCTTAGAGTGAAAAGTAAACCTCTGGCATTATTCTCTGCTTCTTGAAACAGATTTTGCACTCTAATACCATATTAAGACACAATGTCACTTTTAGGGATGAAGGAATGCTTGAAATTAGTGATGGTGACAGCACATGAATTATTATTTGGCCAGCTTGATTCCAGACCTCATTAGGGTACCACACAAATTGTATTACTTTTGCATAAATATTTGCATGAGGTTTGCAACTCTGTCATAATTCTGGCTGATGAGAAAGCCAGGTTTATAGCCCTTCTGGTTTTGCTTGCTTCTGAAACTGCATAGCTACAGTACTCATTTAACCTTTAAATTGCATGGGTTTATTTTTAAAAATGCTCATTGCTGTATATTGTCACAAATCACCAGATCTTAGCTTACTATGAACTTCATATTAAAATATTTGGATAAGTAAAATGAATATTTTTGAAATCTCGATAAGTGAAACCAACAGTAAAATACTGAGCATTTTTGAGCCGCAATTCCAACAGTGTTTGTAACACTGTTCATCATGAAAAAAATCCCAACAGTTAAACAAAACTCCTCATCACTGTACCTTTCTGGATACTCAGGAAAAAGCATTTGGCATTCTCTAAATACTTCTACTACCCCTAATTTGAAAGCAATTGATACATTTGTGTCTTTCCTTTTTCATCCACAGAGAACAGGCTGGTGTCCTGAAAGTACCTTGATGGCCTTGCTTTAGGAGTAGCTCCTGCATCTCCCAAATGTATCAATACATTTCCACTTTCACACATTTCATAATCAAACAGTAGGTTCAGTTACTCCAAGCTTTTCAATGTTGTTTCTAGGGAACTTTTCAAAATAAGTACTGAAGTGTAAAAGTAATGTCAATGAAAGTAAACTAATGCAATGCAGCCGTATGAGTCAGAAGAAAATGCAGTTTGCAAAGGCTCTGTAGAAGTTTATCTATGTAACTCTGAATGCTAATAAAGCAGTACATTGAGACACAGATTTATTCCCTTTATTCACCTTTGCAAGACTTGTAATTGAATGAACTTTTTCAATTCTGAGGATGAAAATGAAGTTAGGGAAAGAACTTTGGCATCAAAGAGGGCATGATTAATTCCAGGTACAGGAAATCTATATAACAGTGAATAATAGTGAATGAAAGGGTATTTTAGTAGGTTATATTAAGCTGCAATTAAATATCTAACAAAGACAAGCAACATCATTAACATTACTGAAGAATCTCATAATAAAGGTTTTGTGGTTTTTTATCAATTACTGTTTGCAATCTTAGTAAAATTTTGACTGTGACCCTTTATGACCCTTCCCTTGTATCTCAGGAAACAGTGAAGCAAACATTGGTATCTTGGGAAGAAAAAAACCCCACACAAAAGCCAACATTCTTCCAACTTGTCACAAGTGAAAAAGTATGGTTTTACTGAGTTCACCTACTTTAGCTCCTGCTTACAAAGGAGACTTGCACCGTTTTTGCAACCAAAAGTACTATGCTCAATGCAAGCCCTTCTGCATACTCACCCCAGGCATAGTAGTCTGAGCAAAGCTGAGGCAGTTTAAATTTTACTTCTACCTAGGCACAGCATATGCAGGTCAGAAGATGCATGTTCGGAGTACTTTTCACCTATGTGTTATGAAAAGTTCTGTTATGAGTCTTGGATAACCAAACACCCATCCACACAAGTAGCCCAGAGGGAAAGTAAAAGATAGATAATACAGCTTTTATTCACATAACTATTGTAAGACTTGACTTGGTAGGCTAACATGTCTGGGAATTAAATCTGTATTTTGATTACTCACTGTTATACAAGCTCTTAACACTACCAAAAAATGTACCTCTAGCAGTAAGTCACCATCAGGATTACCATTATTGATCTTTAAAGTCAGTAACTAAATCCATCTGTAGGTTTCTGCATGATCTATCTTGATTTTCCACAGCTTCATCCTCCCACCTAAACCTATTAAACTGTCATCTGTGGGTTTGTATCATTTTTCCTTGAGGGCCCAAATAAACTTTGCAGTTCTGACTTTTAAAATGCATCCAAAACTACGCTATTACATCCCGAAAACTCCACTTCACTTCATAATTTGTCTCCTGTTATCTTGGCCATGAAGGATAGCAGATTTAATAACTTTTAAGCAGTGGGATATCAGAAATGCCAGCATTAGAAATATTTAAACTAGACATTTGATATGCAATTCTTCACTTCCCATCAAATGTCTTCAAGCTTTTGTTGCCCATTTCAGCAAACAGGGTTATTCTAGTCACATTTTTAAGGTGTTTTCTTTGATGTGCAAATAAATGAAAAAGTTCAGATAAGAAAATTCAATATATTTTGTGTACTTCATGTCAGCAAATCAAACAGATGATGAGAAGTTATTTTGTACTGAAGGCAGAAAATGTCAGAAAGCATATTTAAAATTAAATGTAGTAATTGCAGGAAAATGTGTGTTAATACGCTATTATAATAACAACACGAGACGACAGATGAAAGGGTAGAAATAAATTTAAAATATCTCTGCTAGGGATAACCAAGCACAGCACATGGAAGCAATATGCTTTTTATAGGTACAGAACCACTAGACATACTTTAAAGAAAGCAATGTCATGTTTTTCTTGAGAATTTAGATACTATACAAACTGAGGTGATTTTGTTTTAGTTACAATGTCTATAAAGATAATTATGTCTACTTAGAATGATTAGTTAGTAGTAGACTTGCACTTTGAGAAACCTAAATTAGGCTGAAAATATAAAAGTTCTGACCTATAAAGGTTACTTTTTTGCCTATTTTTCAGCTATTCAGTTGGGCTATATTTAAGTTACAGAAACTACTTACAGATGTTCTTTGTTCCTGACAAGGTCACAAAATTGCTATCAAGCAACAAGGAACTTCAATAACCAAGTGGGTAAACCATAACAAGAGTCACATCAGAATCATGAGATTGTGCTGCACACTGCATTCTGGATAGATACTCTGCAATTAGTTTAAAGATGTTTGTGAAATGAATGATTTAAGAACAAAAGCCCCACCATTACCACTAATGTTTTCTCTTATAACTTGGTCAGGATACAGGATTTGGCTCACCCTGGAGCTTTTATTCTTATAGACAAGACTGTACAATCTGAACTGTATAAAGTCATCTATCTAAATCTTCAGTTGAATTGGGAATCTTCACAGAATCACAGAATCACCAGGTTGGAAGGGACCTCTAAGATCAAGTCCAACCCATGCCCTACACTTCCACTAAACCATGTCATCAAGTTCTATATCCAATCTTTTTTTGAACACATCCAGGGATGGTGACTCCACCACCTCTCTGGGCAGACTGTTCCAATATTTTATTATTCTTTCTGTGAAAAACTTCTTCCTAATATCCAACCTGTACCTTCCTTGGCGCAGTTTGAGACTGTGTCCTCTCGTTCTGTCCATCGCTGCCTGGTGAAAGAGACCAACCCCCATCTCTCTACAACCTCCTTCAAGAAGTTGTAGAGAGTGAGAAGGTCATCTCTGAGTCCTCTTTTCTCGAGACTAAACAACTCCAGTTCTCTCAATCACTCTTCATAGGGCTTGTGCTCCAAGCCCCTCACCAGCCTCGTTGCCCTCTTCTGGAGGAGCTCAATCATTTCCACATCCCTCTTAAACTGAGGGGCCCAGAACTGGACACAGTACTCAAGGTGTGGCCTCACCAGCACCGAGTACAGGGGAAGAATAACCTCCTTGTTTCTGCTGGCCACACCATTCCTAATACAGGCCAGAATGCCATTGGCCTTCTTGGACACCAGGGCACGCTGCCGGCTCATGTTCAGCTGGCAAGTCCACCAATACCCCTAAGTCCCTTTCTGCCTGTACACTGTCCAGCCACACTGTCCCCAGCT
>NDXB01007772.1:87675-106076 GCA_002631895.1 Agapornis roseicollis | reverse complement strand
ACAATGTTGGGGGGGGGGGGGGGGGGGGGGGGGGGGGGAAGTTGTGTCAGTTAGCCACCTGAGTTAGTAAGAATGGTAAATTGTGGGAGGAAGAAGTCTGCTGAGCCAACACAGAGTATGAACTGGGAAGTCAAAGCTTTTGTTTAATTTTGTGTCAGTGAACAAAAATGTCTTAACTCCAAAATTGTAAGTGATATGTAACTCAAGAACTATACTCAAATAAGTATTTGCTAAATAAAACATAACTAGCAAGACTTCATTTTTTTGTAGCAAAGTTCATTCATTTCTGTTGGCATGCATTTTTAATACTACATGAAATTTTGAAGGCTAAATAAATCATTAATTAGTTTTAAAAACACAGAATAAATAAAATATACATGACAAATGGATCATAGTTAGCCTTTAACAAGATGATTTTGAATGCAAGTTGTAAAAGAAGTAATGATGTAATGAAAGCCCAGTAGTTGAGCCTTTGTCTTTTCTCTCTCAGTATTGTATCAGCATGTTGTTATCAACTGGGTATTTAAATTAATGCAATTCAAAAATATTGATAGGCTGCAATGTGTTCTAGACGTTCTGACTTAAATTTTTCAAAGAATTATAAAATGTGATGTTTTACTGTTGAAGTAAACTGAAATACTATTTGACAGTATTATTAAAAGAAAGTATTTTCCTTTGCAGGTCACCAGTCCTTCATGGCACCATCCTGCAGTGTCTTGCATTGCCCTACTGCATGCACCTGTAGTAACAACATTGTGGACTGTCGTGGGAAAGGCCTTACTGAGATTCCCACAAACCTTCCAGAAACCATTACTGAGATGTACGTAATCTGCCTTTTTTTTGGATGAACTTTGCAGAAATCAGGTTTTTCCTATGTATCCCTTTTTGTTGTTTGTATAAATTAACACATTCTCTAGGGTAAAAATTTTGCAATACACATTCAAGTTCAGATATCAAAGGAATATGAAGGTATATTAAAATATTTTAGACCTTTATGTTCTCTTATGATTTAGTTTTGTATGTACTACTCACAATCCATAGTTAAAACTGTATTCTGATTTGGTTTAAAAAGTTAGGGAATACTTGCTTTTCTGCAAGTGAGTGTATTTTTCACTGCTGGCTATAAATCTCTTTGCCTTCAGGGTTGCTCACTGTGCTGGTTTTGACTGGGTTTCTTTGTAGTAGGTGATATGGAGCTATGCTTGGGATTTGTGCTGAAAACAGTGTTGATAATACAGTGATGTTATAGTTACTGCTAAGCAGTGCTTACACAGAATCAAAGCCTTTTCTACTCCTCACACCACCCCACCAGCAAGTAGGCTTGGAATGCAAAAGGAGTTGGGAGGTGACAGGGCTAGGACAGTTGACCCCAAATAACTCAAGGGATATCCTATACCATATGATGTCATGCTCAGCATTTAAAGCTGGAGGAAGAAGGAAGGAGGGGGTATTGGGAAAGATGTCATTTTTGTTCCCAAGACAAAAATGTGTGACAGAGCCCTCCTTTCCCGGAGATGGCTGGAAACCTACCTGCCTATGAGAAGTGGTGAACAAATTCCTTGTGTTGCTTTGCTTGTGTGCACAGCTTTTGCTTTACCTGTTAAATTGTCTTTATTTCAACCGGTGAGTTTTCTCAATTTACCTTTCTGATTCCATCCTCCATCCCATTGCTGGGGTTGTGAGTGAGCAGCTGCGTGGAGTTGAATTGCTTGCTGGGGTTAAACAATGACACTTTGGCACTTTCTTTCAGTCACTTTATTTGTCAGACTCACTATTAGAGAAGCATATTTGTGTATAGAAGAGCATGCATGCTAATAAGGTTGTGTGACTTATCATATAAAGCAGAAAAGTTTCCAAAAAATACAGCAATGGCCTTAGCATAGGTTATAGCAAAGGTGCTATAGGGCTTGCAGGCTTCAAGAGCAATGTGGCTGAGGGGTTGTGAGGGCACAGAAGGAAAGTTTCTTTTGCATTGTCTTCTTTGAAGGGAAGTAACGAAAGCAGAAGGTGAGCTTGCTGAAGAGATGGGCAGGGGCTCATCAGCATGAGCATTTTTCTACACTGGGGTTGGTGGAAGCCGTGCTTTGGAAGGGAAGCAGGAGCTCCCTTTAGGGAAATAGTGGCAAAGTAGCTATGCTAACAACCTGGTAAGGAGGGTCTGTCTAGAAGTGAGTTGGAGAAAATATTCAGAGTAAAAAGCTTGTGAGCGCCTTGAGGATATGATACTAAGAATTTCAGATGGGGAAGTGAGGGAAACAAATACTTGAAGTGAAAGGGAAGAGATTTACAGAACATACATCCTTTTGTATGTAAGATCTTCTTGAAAGTTCAAGAATGAGTGTCCACAATGAGATTTTAAGAAATAAAGTACAGTTTAAGAATTTGTAGGCAATCATATGGTTTGTTGATTTCTGACCTCTGTTTTGAACTTCACAGAATTGGAACTACTATGGTTTGTTCTTATGCTGTGAATAATAATCACATCTCTCATCTTCATTATTAGTGCTGTTAAGACTGAGCTGGCTGACCTTATCTGACTCAATTCAGTCATTCTGCTACATAATACAAACACTTCTACCTTTCACACCTCTCAGAAAAATTCCTCTGCTTGCAAATAAAATGACTAGTTCAGAAAATCCCTGCACAGTGCCTTGAAAGGCTGCACAGACTATTTTCACTGAGTTGTATACTGGCTTTTTTAATTGCATGTACATGTGTGTGCATGGAAAAATATTTCAGGAAAGAAGTGGGGAGTATATTTCCAACATTTCGCACTATAATTCTGCTGCTAACCACTGAATGAATAGTGATCACAGACACTAGAAGACTGACTTCATAATTTATGACTACATAATTTATGGTGGGTATGTGAAGTTAACATCTGTACTTCCTTAAGGAATTTGGTAGTAGGGATTGCAAGGGTGCTCCTGAGTCTATATTTTAAGGATCATAACTACTAAAGAAACAATACAATGTGGAAGTTGCAAGTTGACTCTAAATCCACTGTCAAAAGAGACGTGCTTAAAGTTAAAAGCGAATGGGAATTTACAGAATAGGAATGTGCTTTCTACTAATTTGTTTGCTATACTTTCTATGTAATAAATACTGCTGCGTTTTATACGTGGACTGGTATGACCTTCAGCATTTTACTGGCCTGGAGAGAAAGAGAGTAAAAACATAACCAGGCCTCCAGCATTTAGCTAAGAAATTTAACAGATTGCAAACTGAGGCTGAATACTTCCTACTAGCTTTCAAATCCCAGACTGAGGCCTTTTTGTATTCTGAGATCCATAATCATTAATATAAATATGTATGTATTTGATTTTATGATTTGCTGATATAAATAGGTAGAGTATATACACTGTGCTTTAATATATATAGTTGTATGTCTGTTATACCTCTGTGTATTGTATCTAGTTTGTAAGTTCAGGCTAAATAGTATGCAGACCACAGTATTTTGCAGTTAAATAGTGCCATTGATGCCGTAAGACATGAATTTCCATTTAATCAAAAGCTGGTGTAATAGTGGATAGAGCAATAGAAAGCTAACCTTTTTTTTGTTTTATATTGAACAGATACATACAAGTGTAATGAGAAAACTGAACATTATCATTATACTTCATTGACAGGAACATTTCATAAATCCATAATACTTTCAAATCCACTTTCTCTGGACTAGTTTCTCTGCCCTGTGATGTTGTCACCTGTTTATAACCAGTATTTGTAGAATCCAGTGCTGAGTACTACCAGCATGTCATGTTATGCTTCAAAAGACTTCATGATCCACAAACACTGGTGCCTTTTCTGCCTTTTGTCTTTTCTCTGTTGTATCTCATGTGAATAACTGTTTCCCATGAGGCTGACTTGTCAGCCCTCCATTATGGAGTTGCTTAAAATTTGAGAACTTAATTTTGTTGCATTTCATTCTTTCATTCATTTCAGCCTCTTACATCACAGGTTACTCTTAACAAGACCAGGTTACTCTTAATAAGAATATAATCCATATTTAGTTTTTGAAGGTGCATAATACTTTTTTTTTTTTTTTCTGGAGGTTCTTCTTAAGTTTACCTTCAGTGCATGTTCATGGTTTTGTGATGTTTTGCCATGTTCTCCATCCATCTCTCAATGGAAAGCCTAACCTCCTTGGTCAACTCCTTGGTACCCTATGAAGCACTGATTTATTTTTGCTCAACACAAACTTCCTTTAAATAAAATGTTGTCTGATCTGTTTCTACATGAAAATACTTTGTATTCATTACATTGCCATTCCATCTGGGACAATGCTGCATAAAATCTAAGTGGTATTAATCATGTTGTTCTCTGTCCTTCTGGTGTATATAAGTAGGTTTAAAGTGTACATTGACAAATTTATGCTTTTCTTTACCCCCAGGGGGTTGATAAATTGAATTGCAACTAAATAATGTGATAAAAAACCATTAAATATAATGTTGAATTTCTGAAGTATTAAACACTGACAGTTTCAATTGAGTAAAATTTTGCATGTTAAAGGTCTGAGTTAGATCTTTGGAGAACAAAAAAAGGCTTCTGTTTAGAGTCTAATATTGATGCCTTGACTTTGCCTTGCCTTGATAGTTCTGCTGCACAGCTGTTTTGGGATGACATTTTAAGACAGAAGAAACTGTCTTCTCTGCTGATGGTACTGCTTCTGTAGCAAAGCTGGCAAGCAAACTATGTGCTTGCACTGCACTACAGCCCCCCTGTTTTATGAATTTGCTTGTGATAGCCCCTAAACCATTGAGAAACTTGATTTTGCACTGGAAGTTGAAGTGGTTGAGGAATGAGTTGGTATTCTTTGTTGGTGGGAACTAGAGGAGGCAGAACAAGTTGCCAAAATGCTGTTTTGTTCCATTGCATTGTATGTACAGGTGACTGTCAGACTGTTGCTGCCGCAGTTTTGTCATACTGCTGTCTGACTTCTCAATAAGGTACAAAAGTCAGTTGGCTAAACCTAGTGATTCCTGTTACTTGAAGTCAATTAGCAAGCAATGCATTGTCTGCCAAGTGCCTCTTGGGAAGATGCCATCAGTAACAGGACTGCTTATCTCCAAGTAGCTGCCAGTGGAAATGGAAGGAGAACAAATCCTGTGGTGTCCTCTTTTTTTCCTTCTGGTGTGATGAAGCTCAGAGCAAAATTAAGTATTCAGCATCTCAGTAAATGTAATTCTCAATCTTTATTGACTTAAAACAATTCTATCTGTGCCAGTTACACCCTTTCTGCTAAATTAATTCTTCTCTTTATTATGTAAATAAACTTACACACAGCTAAGTAGGAATACCTAACTTTTATTTCCAGGGTCTGCTCAATCAATGTAATATTATTTGAGAAAGAAATACTTAATATTCCATATATATTTGAAAAAAACAAAATACTTGGTGGAGCACCAAGATGACCCAATTTTAGTGCACCTAGTCATTCTGCAGAAAGTACAGAATTAAAAAGGTGCACTGGTGCACCTTTGCCACTGGGCTAAGGAGCATGACCAGCAGGTTGAAGGAGGTGATCCTGCCCCTCTACTCGGCTCTTGTGAGACCTCACCTGGAGTGTTGTGTGCAGTTCTGTTGTCCTCAACATAAAAAGGACATGGAACTGTTGGAATAAGTCCAGAGGAGGGCCACGAGATTGATCAGGGGACTGGAGCATCTCCCATATGAAGACAGGCTGAGAAAGTCGGGGCTGTTTAGCCTGGAAAAGAGAAGGCTGCATGGAGACCTCAGAGCAGCCTTCCAGTATCTGAAGGGGGCCTATAGGGATGCTGGGGAGGGACTCTTCATTAAGGACTGTAGTGACAGGACAAGGGGTAACGGGTTCAAACTTCAACAGGGGAAGTTTAGATTGGATATAAGGAAGGAGTTCTCTACTGTAAGGGTGGTGAGGCACTGGAATGGGTTGCCCAAGGAAGTTGTGAGTGCTCCATCGCTAGCAGTGTTTAAGGCCAGGTTGGATGAAGCCTTGTGTGGCATGGTTTAGCATGGGGTATCCCTGCTTATGTCAGGGGGGTTGGAACTAGATAATCTTGGGGTCCTTTCCAACCCTACCTATTCTATTCATGCCATAAATGACAGGCTGGAAACATTTGTGTAACTTTAAACTTCAAAAAATTCCCTAAAATTTGCCCTATTATTTTAATGTCTATATTGCAAATATTGTGAGGCAAAATACATTGCCGTAAATATTGCATATTGATAGTCTTCCTAGTTTTATTATTTACTGTGCCTTATTTTTGCCTTTTTGTCTTGATTTAAGCCAAGCATGATTCATTATTCATTCATTAGAAACATCAATATTTAAGTTGATTTATATTTGTTTTTTAACCTGTCCCATTTTCCAGAAATCTTTATGGGATGCTCTTTCACATACATGTTCAGTCCATTGAGCTTAACCAACTCCAGTGGTCTAATGCACCTAGGCCTTTCCACCTTTGTCATACAGCTCATATATTAAAGGCATTAAAGGTAATTCTTAAGGTTCAAAACTATTATCTTAACTGATTTTAGAAAGTATAGCCTTTCCAGTGGCAATAGCATTTATCAGCCTCTATGCTGTCGTTCTTTCCACATTTTAGTTTTGCAGCAGCATTAATCTCTTTTCATTTGGTTTCATTTTAAAATTCACCTGCTGTGTAAAAATTCTTTGAGTGATCAGAAATAACTCTGGTTCCCTTCAAATAGGTACTTTTTGGCAAATATTCAATCAGACAATCAGAAACCTTCAAATAGCAATCCAGCAGCAGTTCTATTAACTGTACTGGTATCTTCTAAGAATGGTGTGGGTAAATGACAGGTTCTTCTTTAGAAAGAAGAGGCTAAAAAGCCATTAATGAGCAAGAGTACCTCATGAAAATGCTGCTCTTACATTCTTCTGATTTTCTCTTCTGTGGCCTATGAGTCTTAAGTGGTTCTAAACCCTCTTTCCTTACTCTAGTATTATGAATAAAAGAAAATAAATACAATTGCAATAACTGCTTCTAGTGAAGAGAGGAATTACCTGCTCTGATGACCACATCTTTGTATAAATGATTTTCTTAAGCAGAAAAGCATGGACTTAAGTTGATCTTTTTCCTTAATTTTTGTTTATGTTAAAACCATTTAATTAATCAAAGTAAGAACTTAATTAAATTTGTTTCTTTTTAAGAAAGGTAGTAATCACTACAATGGTATTTTGGGCAAGAGGAAGGTTTGCTGGAGGGAAGGGTGACTGGAAGGTAGCCATTGTTAAATAAGCAACTGACTTCCTAATTATTATTGCCTTGAAAATAAAGTTGTTCTTTCTTGTGAATGGAGCTTTCTAATGTTTGAATGCTAAAAATGAAGCTGTACAATTGTTACATGGTAGCTTTATTTACTTTTCCCAAGATTTTTTTAAGTTGTCCCGTCAGTCTTGTCTCAACTTCCTGAGTTTTACTGGTTTTCTTCATGTTTTCATATTCCTTCATCTTATTGTCCTTTGTCCTTCTGTTTTCACAAATCTTTTGATTAGTGATTCCATATTTTGTCAAGCACTCAACTACATCTTTGTGAGCCATGTGATATTAAGCAGGATTAAACACTCCTGAGATTGCTTCTCAACACTCAAATTCTATTAAAGGGGTGGGGAGAAGGTGGGGGAGAAAGGGTAAGGAGAGGAAGGGGAAAAAGAAGAAGCGAAAGAAGGGAAAGGAAATTAGATTTGACTGAACTTCACAGACGTAGTTCACCAAGATAGAGTGACAAGTGACCTGATCACACTGCAGGTGCTGGGGAAGTGCTTTGTGTAATTGCAGATTTTTATTTGAGAACTGGAAACTCCATGTATTTTTCTTTCCCAAGTTAAGTTTGGCATGTGTACAGTTTCACCATTTCTGTTTTTTAAAATTCACCCTTAGCTAAAAGTCTAAAGTATAACCTTAAATAATTAGCTATTCAACAGCGAGACTCTTACATTGAGATGCAAAGATGCCTCTGAGGGTGACTGCTTACAGAGAAAAGTCACTGGGAAGAGTTTAGGCACATTTATGTGCTTAAGCTCTAGTCTTAGAACAACACTGATAACACACCAATGTTTTAGCTGTTGCTAAGTAGCGCTTTGATCAAGAATTTTACAGTCTCTCATGCTCTGCCAGTGAGGAGGGACACAAGAAGCCAGGAGGAAGCAGAGACATGACACCTGACCCAAACTAGCCAAAGGGGTATTCCATACCACAGCACATAATGCCCAGTATATAAACTGGGGGGAGTTACCTGAAGGCCATCAGTTGGGTAGTGAGCAATTGTATTGTGAGTCACTTGTGTTTATTGTTTTCCTTTTCCCCTTTTAGTTTTATGTTATTCCCGTGTTATTTCCCTTATCATTATTATTAGTAGTAATTTTATATTATATTTTAGTTATTGGACTGTTCTTATCTCAACTCATAGGGTTTGCAGTCTTTCAGTTCTTCCTATCCTGCCTGGAGATGCGGGGAAAGAAGGGGAATGAGTGAGTGGCTATGTGTTTCAGAGTTACTGGCTGGGCTTAAACCATGATAATTTATTGAAGGCAGTTCAAAGACTCACATAGAATGAAAACTGAAACATCAGAGATAAGGCAGCTTTCTCTATATTTAGCAGTTCAAAGTGTGATTTGGCTATCTACAGTAGCCTGACAGAAATGAGAGCAAACCCTGCATCTTCGCAGCTTGAAAGGAATGTGTCTGAGTGCTAAGGGAAGGATGCAGCAAGTTATAAGATGTTAAACTGATGATTGCTTTCCAGTGTCTGCATTTGTTTATGCTCTCTAGTTTAAATCAAAATATTGGTCTTTTCATGACTTGCACATAATGTCAGTGCATAAATATAATTTATTTCTTAAATAGTTAAGCTGTCATATTGAAGTCTTGCACATCCAGTGAAGTTCTGGAAAGGTTTTACCAAGCTGTTTTTTTTATGTGTATATATATATATATATACACAGACACACACATACATACATACACACATAGCCATTAGTCTTGTAACACCCTGTATTGTTCTCAGTAGTTTGCAAGAATCCTCTATAACCATATCTCTCTTTTTCCAGAAAACATGTGTTAACCTTCTGATGCTACCCTAAGCAAAGAGCTGGTTTGGTTTCACAATAAAATTTTTCACAGCCATTTAATTATTCTTATGGCTCTTTTTGAAACTTTTCTGATTTATCAAATTGTTTTCTTAATTCCTGACATAACAAATGCATACAATACTGCCAGTGTATGCAGATGTCAAGTGAAAATACTTCTGGATAAGAAAAATAATTAATGTCATATTCGGTTGTTCATGAATACTGATACATACTTTGGTCAGTAGGAAGCCAAAAAAATGTGCCAGATTTTTGAATTTTCAGAAATTACTGGATTGAAATAGAGTACATTAAAAGATAAGGACTTTGTGGAGAGGTTGCTCTTTGCTAAATGCCCATGGACAAATTCACATGTTCTGCCTAATGTTTTCTCAGTTCTTAATCTAACTTTCCAAATTTCTGAAGTAACTTCATTAGCTGCCATGTTTTTTAAATTAACTTTTCTCATATATGCTTCAACTGTACTTCATGTGTACCTTCTTTTACCCTCTTTTCTTCCCAAAGGTTTTAAAGACCAATCCTGCCTTATGCATTGGGCTTAATATTTAAATTTCTTACCAGTGGACTAGAGAGGCAGTTGATTTTTCACTGAAATATAGAGCTTTTGCTTCTGTTTTGCTCAAAGGTTGCTGCATCTTTATGTCCAGAAGCTTGTGTTATAATGTATTAGTTTATACACTTTATCTTTTTCCTAGAAGTTTATTCAGAAGGACTATAGCTTCACATATGGAGGAGAAGCAAAAAATGTTCCTAATGCAATGGAAATATCTGGTAAAAAATAGCTGACATGAAACTAAAATTTTACTATCAATATACTCTGTGACTAAACTTTTTCACATTGTACAGAACCTAATTTCAAAGGGCATCCTGGCCATGTTTAGTCTGTTAATGCAAACAGGGACATTAACTTTGAAAATCTTTGCATGAAAATAAACCTAGTATTACTTCGTTATTTTGCAAGAAAGATACTATGACTTGCCACTCCCTGTCACAAGTCACACTCAATTTAGATAGTTCATCTGTGGCATCAGTGATGTGAATACAGTTTTCTCTATATACTTTGATTGGTGGAAGGTCATTATATCCTAACAAAGCCAGTATTTGTATCCATTACAATATAAAACAAAATAGCTTGTTTGCTTTATCAAAAATGCAGAAATTTGCTAAAATCTTAACATTTTCATGTGATATATGCCTAGAATTTCACACAGTAATTACATGTGAATAATAAAAAAATCATTATCCATGATTCAATGTATAAATATGAAACAAAGAAGTCTATTGGGTTATTGCCTTTTTACCTTAATATATTTAATTTTACCAGTGCAGATTTCACTGAATTATATTTAACTTATCTTTGGGATTCCTAGTTTAATATTTCTCAGTCAAAACTTAAAATATATTTCATGTGACTGCCTCAAAACTACATGGTTTTGCTAATTTGATAGCTAATGCTTTTTGCTTAACACACAGGAGAGAAATGATGTGTCATGCTCTTACTCAAATATCTTCCTAATTTGAAAATTACAGGTAAATCGTGTGGCTTTATGCTTGCTTGTTTGGTTTTTGTAGTTTTGTTTTTTTTTTTTTTTCCTAACAGATTTTATTTATCGGGCATTTTTGTAAGTAGAATATTTAATCTGTTCTTCACTAGCATGTGCTCTACATTGCCATTGTTCACATGCATCTTTGGTTTTCTTTCTACCCTTGTGTCCTATCTTAAAAATTAATTAAATTCAGAGGAAAGCGAATAATTTCTGCAATCAAGAGTATGTAGAGACACAGAACACAACTGAACAAAGAACTTGTGAAACCTGGACTGGTTTCCAGAGACACTGGTAGTTACTAGCAGAATGAGCACCATTCCACCTCAAGGTGGGGTTGTGAAACTTTTTGGTGGATATTAAAGAGGAGGCACTTTGGAGGATCTCTCTGACTCTGCCAAGGGAGAGAAAATAATGCTAGCATGAAGTAAATGAATATTTTATACAGTGTGAAATGAAGCTTGAGAAGGCCCATCTAGCTCTTCCAGAAAAAACGTTTATAGACCTCTGGCAGCTATGCCACACTCCAAAGGTGTTGTTACTCTTAGATTTTATTTTCACAAATGGCTCTTCACTACTGATAATTTTTCCTTAGCAATAACAGTGAAGTTACTGGAAAAGAAATTAAGGATACTGACTTTTCACTATTTTGAGTTTTGCCCTCAATAGAATGATTTCTTCATTGTTTAAATGTTGTTAAATACATGATCCAGTAAGCAGCAACCATTTGTGAAAAGTATTCTGTTAAAAAGCTTCGTTTATTTTTTTGTGGCAAATTTATGGTATAAATCCTTGTACTGTTTAAGAGGTAGTAAGGTCTCCTGCCACAATGTTGGTCTTGCACAATGGTGGGATTCTCAGGCTCATGTTTCTGCTCAATTAGAACAAGTTGACAAGTCACTGCTTGCGATAAGCCAAGAGTGTAGTAGGATTACATCTCCTTTCTGTGAACTTTATACAGTTACTTTGAACAGCTCAAGTAGTTTTTATAGTATAACAACTCTCATCAAAAATAGGCTAATTAGAGAGGTTTTAACTTGACTTTAGGTGACTCAGGCTAATTGCACTGGAGCCGCTCTCTGACAGATGCCTAAGTACTGAGCAAATAATTCTTTACGAAGTGGTGCCTTTTGCCTGCAATCTGAATCTGTAATAATGAAGGAACATAAAGCCTATCATCATTAATGGTGCTGTAGGGTTCAGAGTATGAGATGGCCCTTTCTCTTTTCATCTGAGATGAAAAATGAAATAAATGCAGGTTTGGGACTTGCTTTTGACTAAATGCAATGAATTGCTTAATAGCTTTAGAATGACAATTCTTGTTACTTTTTTGATGTAATGCAGACTAAGGAGTCATCTGTCATTTAGAATCAATCCCCTGAGGAAAAATTTGATAGAACAGTTAGAATGGGTGTTAACAGTTTGGCAAGCTTTAAGGCAACATTGTCAGTGATTCTTTATATGCAAATATTTAGATAACTGTCAACCAGATTTATTAATACACAGAATCAGAGACTGAAATTCTAAAGTGCAAGCAGTATAGTCATTCAAGATGTATCTTGTTTTGTTAGACGTGGATGATAGCACAGATTTCAACAAAATTTTTTTGCTGTAAAGTTAGAAATGACATTTAGTGGATATAAGCACTCTGGAGGTGCATTTGTTGGGAAAGAAAAAAATGAGGTACTTTGTTTAATAGCCTACTGTAGCAAAGGGAGGTCATTACTTTTTCCTTACTTTAAAAACAAACAAAACCCCTTAAACCTGGCAGATGTTGTGTATGATGAGAGATGGGTTGGCTGTGTATTGCAGTTCTTCAGATTCAGAAGCTGCACTGAATCCCATCACTGAAATCTCTTTTCTGTTTTCTGACAGCTGTTTTTGCCATTTACTTTAAAAGCAGATGGGGAAAATGCAAAGAAGAGCTGTCAATTTTATTACCATGTATAATCAGCATCTGTGCAATACATCAGACTCATTGCATAGCTTACACTTTCTTCTCTGTAGTAAAAATTCTTGTGGGATTTCTTGACAAGCTTCTTGCAGACTTCTTGTAAGTGAGTAGGTACTGGAATTAAATAAACTAATTAAGTTCTAAAGCCACTATCATAGTGACCAAATTTACTTAATTAAGATGTTATGTTCTGATTGTTCCATTATAAAGTATATGGCTGACTTCAAATTAGTGTTTTCTTAAGGATGGGGTTTTATTTTATTGTTACTAAATGCTTTTTCTTTTCTTTAGCTATATATCTAACCCCTTAACACACATCTATGTGCAGCACATGTCTGTGCAGTATTTTTTACCTTTCTCTACTGAGCAGGCTTAGTATATTGTACCCCATCTGCATGATTTAAAATAAAAGGATTCTGTAGAGAACAGGGTGTTCTTCATTCCCAGTCTGCCTCTTTCCTGGTACAGAAGTCTTTCACAGAAATGACTTTTTATAGTAGGAAAATAAGCTGGTTTCAAAGTGTCAGTATAAATAAACATGTTGTCTGTCTCTGAAAGTGCGGAAGTAGTAATCGGTAATGGCGTGCTCCATCCAGGTTTTTAGTAGAGAACAGCATCCTCCTGGAAAGTGTCAAGTGATTTACATGTCACAGGGCTCTCAGGGAACTGGGTGGGAAGAATCCATCTACTGGCTGGGGAGCTACTTTGATTTATTTTGAGTAGGTTGGAAGTCACAACTGCAGAAGCACCTTTGTTTCTCAGAATAGTAAGTGGTTGTACATTGTGGTGTCCGCAGTGATAAGCAGGGGAAGAAGAGTTAGAAGAAGAAATGTTCACAGTACATTTCCTAGATAGGAGGGATTAGGTAATAGTCTTCAAAAAAGGTTTTAAACAGTTTGGCAGTGTTAAAAGACAGTGAAACACTTATGTATTGATGCAGGACTTCTTTGAAGTGAAGCACTAAAAGGAGCAGGAGACTTAATACTAAGAGCATTAATTAGTGTTTGTGTGGTGATGGGCACAGTACTTCTTACACATGAGGCAGTGCAAGCTTTGATGAAATGTGTAGTGAACTATCTTCCTCCATTATCTTATCTTATTAAATATGCTACTGAAATTGACTGTGGCTTTCGAAAAAGAAACCACTAAGGCACTGTTTATGATACATAGATGATAATTTATAAGAAAGTGGCTTCTGGGATAACTTTGAAAAGAGATGTTGTGCATAAAATTTAATACAAGTTCCATGGAAAAATACTGATACTGGCATTTTGTTCTTCTGTGATATAGTGGTACTTCTGGCCATATCATTTGTGTGAACTTAATAGCTCATGTTTTCAGTACCAGGTACTACCCATCCTATTCCAGAATTAAAAATGCTTCATTTTATATGAGGATTAATATAAAGGATTTTTAATTACTATGAGGTTTATCATTACAATGCAAATTTCCTTTAAGTATTAGTCTATCTGTGCTTTGTTACCCTGGAATATATCTAATTAGATTTTCTCTGGAATGGTGGATGCAAATTTGCTCTCTGAAATTCAACTGATTTTAGAAAGATAAAACCAAAGATTAGATAACAATGCTTGAAAATGTGAATTTGTTTTACTCTCTTTGCAGACAAAATGGGGTATAAAAGATTATTCTTCTGCATTTATATAATCTTATTGTTTCTTATGCTAATCTCATTTTGTAAAATGTGATGTGTTTTAGTGCGAACATCTTGACATGACTTGAGAACAGACATACTTAGATGATCCTACTATAACAAATCCTTTATCCAGAAGAGCTTGTAAATTTATCCCAGCACTGCACAGTCTGTCTATTAGACTGTAGATTTCTCACTAAAAAGAAATGTTAGATAAAGTTGACATGGAGTTCATCTTGCTTATCCACCAGTGAATTGTAGCTTGCTCCATTAGAACTGCTAGAAAATTAGCTTTCAGAAATACAGTGTAGTAGGACTTCTTCAGATTTTGGACCCATATAATTTGTAGACAAATTGGATAGTAGTAAATAAAATCAGCTGTTCCATCTCTTAATAAAAAATGGCATACTTGTATCCTGTAAGGTACTTCAGTTTATAGAACTAATACATCTTATATAAAAAGAATAAACTGGAAAATACTTTTGTGTTTTTGTTTAACCCAACCTTGTCTTTCTCAAGTTACATGTCTAGTTAAGAACATTATGTGTTTAAACATAGGTGAACCTCTACCACTGGGTTACAAATCTCTACATCATAGGCTAATAAGCAGCATTTATAAATGAGACTTGTGTCAGCTTCAAGAGGGAGTGTTGCCACTGCCACATCTGTCTGCAATATCTGTCTTTTCCATAATACCCAGAGGCATGTTTCCCTGGTGTCTTTCTCTCCCCAGCAATTCATGTCCTTAAATATGGCCTAATCCTTTCCTGTTCTTTTTAACCCTCCTCCCCTTTTTAGTCCTCTGTATATGCCCTATGTGTTTCCTTGTGCAAGATATTCTTTGGCTGGTTTTCAAAGCTACACATCTGATAAATGTCTGGTCAGGCTGTCCCTGGTGGTTAGGCAGTTGGTACCTGACAAATAGAGTGTGTAATAAGAATGGATGGATTCCTTTCATGGCTGGGTTAATTTGATTTCTCAACTCCTTCCCATTGATAAAATAAGGGAATTTTTGGAAACTTTTTATTTGAAGTTTTTACCTCTCTTTGACCTATCCAGCCAGGTAGAAAACTACCTAGATGATAAGCATGCATAATCTTTATTTTGTGAGGAAACTAAGCTAAGAATGTAGTGTAAGAACAGAATACTTTGGTTTGGTCTACTTTGGTGTTGACATTTAACTTAAGTAAGATTTTACTTATTCCGATGTTCACCTTCTGCATCTATTCAAGTGTACTGGAGAAGATTTACCTTGTTCCTTTGTAGTCTAGTCAGTACTTCTGGTCTGATGAAAAATGTGTTTCATGTGTCCAAAAGGCTCAGCCAAGGTGAAGAAAGTGTATAAAAGAATTTTGTGTTTATCGAAAAAGTTAACAGTCTTGTGCCATGGGATTTCCTGCAGTGTTTAAAATGTACCTGAAAACTGTAGCAAGGTGGCAACATTTTCCTAGTTAAGGACATTTTTAAAACATGAACCTTGCCTAAAACAGCTCTGATGAAGTGAGATTTTCTGTGTGTCAGGAAGGTATTTTGAGGCTTTTGGATTTTTTTCTTGGCATTTTTATAATCCATCCAAGAATAAATTCTGCTAAGGTGAAGCATGTCTAGACTTAAGAGATTTTGAGTATTAAATGTGTGAATATCTCCAAATGAACAAAACTTCACAAAGGCAGCAAAAATTTTTTCTTCAGCTCAGCTGTGCCATGATATCTGGAGAAGCTTTATAAACAGAAACAATTGTCTTAAGAATGCCTTCTTGGAAGGGCTTACTCAAAGAGAGTACAGGAGATTATTAGTTACACTGCATGCCCAGAGACTTATATGTTGCTTTATCAGAGCAAAAGTGAAACAGAAGAGAGTTAATAAGACAAGGCTGAAAGGAAAGATACAGGCTAATATTCCCACATCTAAATAGAAAAAAAAGGCTTTTTAACTTTTAATTTGGGGTCAATGTTTATGTAATTTAAAACAGTGCAGTAAAGTCTACAGAATGTGGATTCCTCATATGAAATAGATTTTTTGACATTGTCTTTATGTACGTAGATCATAGGGTTGGTGCCTGTCCATGAAAGATTGAAAGAGAAAGCTTTTTAGATGCATGTTAAGTAGTTTGAATAATACTGCCTTTTCCTGTTGTACTTAGTACATTCCTTATGCCTACATAATAGAATTTTTACACTGCCATAACCATGAAATACTATGGTGTGTGAAGAAGTAGCTATTTTAAAAGTGCTTATTGCTGAATCTGTCTTGACTTGTTGGCAAGTGGGCCATAGGTCTGTGTCAGCATAGATCTCCCATATTCAAAGCTGTGGAAGTTCAAAAAATTCTTAGAAAATTGTTTTCATCAGGAAATTCACACTTTGATGTATGGCAAGTTTCAGTCACAGTTACTATACATACAAAGCAAATATGGCCAGTAACATAAACTACAGTTTTAGATTAAAATACTTGTTTAAATAAGTTAGAAGTGTGCCCGTTCAATCTTAGTATTATATCTTAAAGAAAATGTGTTACATACTGTATCTAAAGAAATCATGTGTGCATGTTGAAAAATATGTCTTTTGCCTTAGTGCAGGTAGCAACATATGTTATTTGTTCTTTAGAAACATTCCTCTCCCTTTCCTATGGTTTTCATATCTCAATGATTAACTCACAGAAGTCTTTAGACATTTCTAAATAAAACTTGTGGTATGTAAATAATATATTGGGAGTCAACACCAACTCAAGTTTGAGTTTTTAAATGACAGTTCTAGCTCAAATTTTACAAAACCTTTCATGCTCTGAAAATAAGTTTTCTTTAGATACAAAGATTAGGTTTTAATTTACATCATTACACTGTATAGAGTACAAAGTTTGGTTTTACAGACAAAACCTTTTTTTTTTTTTTTTTTTTTTGAAAAATAAAATGAAATTACCTTGTTTTTCAAAATAAAATTATAAAAAAAAAAAAAAAAACCTTTTTTTTTTTTTTTTTGCTTTGAAAACTAAAATGAAATTACCTTGTTTTTCAAAATAAAATTATAAAAAAAAAAAAAAAAACCTTTTTTTTTTTTTTTTTGCTATGAAAACTAAAATGAAATTACCTTGTTTCTCAAGATAAAATTATACAGAAAAAGAAAGCAAAAGCAACCTTCTTTGTTAAAGTCTGCCCCTTCTAGTTTGCTATGTTTTTACATTATTGTTTGGCTTGCGGTTTGTATTTTTATGTTGTTGCTATTCTTTTCAGACGATTAGAACAAAATTCAATCAAGGTCATACCTCCTGGAGCCTTCTCGCCATATAAGAAGCTTCGAAGAATGTATGTACCAAATATTTTTTTTTTTTTTTAATTTTCAAATACACACACACACACACACATACATATATAATCATAGAATAGTTAGGGTTGGAAAGGACCTTAAGATCATCCAATTCCAACCCCCCTGCCATAAGCAGGGACAGCAGGGACACCTCACACTAAACCATTACACCGAAGCCTCTGTCCAACCTGGCCTTGAACACTGCCAGGGATGGAGCATTCACAACTCCCCTGGACAACCCATTCCAGTGCCTCACCACCCTTACAGTAAAGTTCTTACTAATACCTAATCTAAACTTCCCCTGTTTAAGTTTGAACCCGTTACCCCTTGTCCTATCACTACAGTCCCTAATGAAGAGCCTCTCCCCAGGATCCCTATAGGCCCCCTTCAGATACTGGAAGGCTGCTCTGAGGTCTCCATGCAGCCTTCTCTTTTCCAGGCTAAACAGCCCAACTTTCTCAGCCTATCTTCATACGGGATATATATATACATATATATATATCTGTATATAAAAATAACAGACAAGTTGAGGTCATACAGAGGAACTGCAGTCAATGTGTGAGCATTTAAGAAAGTTTAACCATAACCATAAGACTGTATAGCATATTTGTCAATTTAATATTTTTTTTACCTAGTATTGAATTTATTTGATATATGGTTCTGCATAGAAGTAATATGTTACTGTGGCAAACATTCTATAAACAAATAAATTAATGGGGATAAGCCACTATTATTTCAGAATATCTTTGAGTTTGTATAGCTCTGTTGTGATAACAAACAATTCTTTCAAAAGTGTACTTTAGCAATTAGAAAAACAATTAGAAAAAGTAAATCTTTTTGTCTTTTTTTTTTTTTTCCC